>JARGCV010000089.1:3087500-3257500 GCA_034064705.1 Bothrops alternatus
CCAAATGAAATTACAGATCAGTGCTAACCCAGGGGAAAAAAAAACTGTGGTTGCAAGCATTTATTTCCCCCCCCCTTTGAGCAGAGATTGAGGTTACTTCTATCAGATTTAAAGCATTGCACCCCTTAAATTCATGTTTTCTGACTTCGGTATTGGCCTGAAGCCCGCTTTTGGAAACACTGAAATATTTTCATAGATAAAGAAAACTCGTGGCATGCTGAAAAATTTCATCTGCCTCCTTTTTTTTTAACGTTCCCACCCAATTTTAAGGCAAAGGAAAAAATGAAAAGTTCTCCACTGAAAGCAGTTCATTTGTGTGTACAAATTGCCTGTCTCATTCTACAACTATCTCTTCAATGATAGCTTCTTCTTTTTTTAAATTCATCTCTGAAAAATGTTTCACCGGAGAAACCCCACCTAATATTTCCTCTTGGGATTAAAAACATTAAGATGGACCTTTCCCAGTGAATCTTTTTTCGATCTGAAACATAGCAGCTAAAGGAACTGCTTGAGAGGAAGCAAAACCTAAGCCCTCCCACTTTTTGCAGTGATAAATATGTTAAAAGTAATCGTAAGGAATCTGAAAGAAATTTAAAAGCATGCAGAAAATCAGGAAGAAAAACAGAAGCCTTTTCTCCAGAGAGAGAGAGAGAGAGAGAGAGAGAGAGAGAGAGAGAGAGAGAGAGAGAGAAAATCACTGGGAAACAAAGGACAGATTTAGATACTACATGAAATAGAGTCTTGCATAGAAATTGAGCCAATATTTTATTACTTAGCAAGACAATCACTGTGAAGCTGTGCTAATCCAAAGTAAGTTAAATGAAGTTTCATGGAAATCTCTTCTGATTAAGAGGATATTGGATTGGGTGGTGTTCCCATTGTGCACTGATAGGTTGTCGTTGTTCAGTCACTAAGTTGTGTTGACTCTTTGTGACCCCATGGACCAGGGGTTCTCAACCTTGGCAATCTTTGCTGGCTGAGGAATTCTGGGAGTTGAAGTCCACAAATCTTAAAGTTGCCAAGGTTGAGAACCCCTGCAATGGACCATAGCATGCTAGGCCTCCCTGTCTTCCGCTATCTCCTGGAGTCTACCAAATTCATGTTCATGGCGTCAATGAAACCATCTAATCATCTAATCCTCTTCATTCTCGTTCTCTGTTTGCCTTCCTTCTTTCCCAGCATCAGGGTCTTTCCTAGAGTCCTCTCTCCTCATTAGGTGGCTGGTTATTGCACCAACTTCATACGAGCTAGGAATTGTGAGAAGTGCAGTTCAACACATTTGGAGATGACCAAGTTGAAGAAGGTAGGCTTAAAAATATTGAGATGGAAATAGCGGTATCATCCACCAGAGTTTCTCAAAAAAATTAGATATACTTCTGATGACCTTAAAAAAAAAAAAGAGGGAAATCAGAGTCCACAATTCTTTCACTTAGTGTGAGGTTTGCTCTCATTTTATATAATAGTGGTTTGCCCCACTCTCTACAGAGGGATAGAATCAAAATCACCTGAAGTGTTAATACCACTTTACAATGCCTTGGTAAGGCCACACTTGGAATACTGCACCCAGTTTGGGTCACTACGATTTAAAAAAGAGGTTGAGATTCTAGAAAGAGCACAAAGAAGAGCAACAAAGATGATCAGGGGACTGGAGGCTAAAACATACAAGGAACGGCTGCTGGAATTGAATGCTCCAACACTGGAAGTTTTTAAGAAGAGACTGGACAGCCATTTGTCTGAAATGGTATAGGGTTTCCTGCCTGAGCAGGGGGTTGGACTAGTTGATCTCCAAGGTCCCTTCTAACTTTATTATTATTATTATTATTGATCATCGCACAGTCAGCCAGATGTTCAGACTGGATGTGGCATTTTTGTCTACCTATTGAGTCCTTACCAAGGACCTGGGATAGGCAGATGTGGATGTTTGATGGTATTACAGATATCGTCACAGGATGGAAGCAGTTCCTAGTAAGGCCGCCTTTTGCAATTGACTAATGGCGAATTTGTCAATGCCAAGGGTGTTCAAGTGGTGCTCCAGTTGTTTTGGGATTGCACCCATTATTATTATTATTATTATTATTATTATTATTATTATTATTATTATTACTACTACTACTACTACTACTACTACTACTACTACTACTGCTACTACTACCACACATGATGTCACCTAGTTGGGTAAAGAAATGTCTGCCAAAAAAGACAAGCTCAGAGAGTATCATGGACCCCATGATACCAAGGCTGTGTTACAGATTTCTTGTCTTTTGACTTTCCAAAATTATTGCTGTGGAGTCATTGGTACTCTCCGAGCTTGGTTGTTTTCTTGCAGACATTTCATGACCAACACAGTTCAACTCTGAGCCACAAATACGAGGGCAATTAGGAAATAAACCTCTGTTTGGTTATCAATGACAGACACTCGCAGAAACAGAACTTTTATTCTACACATTAGAAAACTACAAAATTACATTACTTTTCGGCATAATCGCCATTCAAATTGAGGCACTTGTCATAACGTCTTACAAGGTGGTGAAATTCCTTAGTAGTCGTCGCTCGGCGCCAAATCTGGGCTATAGGGGGAGGGTGATCCAGCGAGACTGCTGGTGGGGCAATATTGGAAGAAGCCAGAATTACCATCTATTGAAGAATGGACTTTGAAAGTTATAAATTTGGCAGAAATGGCTAAAATATCGGCATATTTGAAGGATCATTCAAATGAAAAATATATGTTGGACTGGAAACATTGGATAGACTACATACAAGAGAAACACCATTCAAAGAAAATGTATCTGGCTTATAGTTAAATCTTGATATACGGAGTGAAGAAAATTTACAAATTTAAATTGATTGTATTAAGTTGAATAGCATTTAACTTGAATTTTTTCTTGGTTTACATGTACAAATACATATCTAACAATAAAAAATGTTATATACAAAAAAAAGAAGAACATCCCAATGGAACTGCTTCAAAACGTCTTGGGTGCGTCTAGCGCTGTGCGGGCGAGCAGTATCATGAACCAACAACACACTTCACTGCCAAAGGTGAAGATGTCAACGGAGTACTGCTAGTGAAGTTCGTGGTTTGACCATCAATTCAGACGTCTACTGTCAAACGTTAGGAAAACTCAGACAAGCCAGCCATAACAAGCGTTGGGGCATGCTGACTCCCAGTGCGATGTTGGTTCACGATAATGCTTGCCTGCACACCGCTGGACGCACACCAAGAACTTTTGAAGCAGTTCTTGTCCAGTAACCAGAGTCTTTCAGTGAAGAACACATGGTAGAATGTTTGTAATTTATTTATTTCTTTATTATTTATTTATTTTATTTTATCACATTTATATGCCGCCCTTCTCCGAAGACCCAGGGTGGCTCACAACAGGATACAATAACAATTTTAAAATTAACCACACTCATACCACATACAAACACAATCAATTCGCAGGCGCTGATGGTGGGACACTCCCGGGGCCGAGGGGCAGAGCACAGCTCACACGCCCCCAAGCCTGTCGGCATAGATGTGTCTTCAGGAGTTTCCGGAAAGCTAGGAGGGAGGGAGCAGTACGAACCTCTGAGGGAAGCTGGTTCCAGAGGGCTGGGGCAGCAACGGAGAAGGCCCTTGCCCTAGGTCCCGCCAGATGGCATTGTTTAACAGACGGGACTCATAGGAGGCCAACCCTATGCGCCCTAACCGGTCGCTGGGATTCATGAGGCAGGAGACGGTCCCGCAAGTATCCTGGTCCATCCTGGTCTTTTTCTCTCAGTTGCCTACAATCATCTCTTCTTACAGGCAGCCCAAAATTTGCTAAGCAAGATGTTAAGCAAACATTGGCCTATTTTACATCCTTTCCAACCATAGCCATTCAGTGAATCACTGTAGTTGTTAAGTTAGCAACCCAGTTGTTAAGTGAATTTGGCTTTCCCATTGACGTTGCTTGCCAGAACGTCACAAAAGGGATCACATGATCCCGGGATGCCACAATCGTCCTAATGCATGCAGTTACCAAGTGTCCAAATTTTGTTCATGTGACCGTCGTTAGTTTAGTGGTCATTCGAAGTTACAACAGCGTAGAAAAGAGTGACTTATGACTATTTTTCACACTGATGACCATTGCAGCATCCCTATGGTCACGTGATCAGAATTCAGCCACTTGGCAACTGACTCATACTTATGACCGTTGCAATGTCCCGGGCTGAAGTGATCACCGTCTGCGATCTTCTGAAGAGAAAAGTCAACGGGGAAGCCAAATTCACTTAACAACCGGGCTACTAACTTAACGACTGCAGTGATTCATTTAAACACTTTGGCAAGAAAGATCGTAAAATGAGGCAAACTCACTTAACAACTGACTCATTTAGCAACACAAAATTTTGGGCTGGATTGTGGTCGTACATTGAGGACTTACTTGTAAAAAATAATTTAAGTAGCCTTTAGTTTAGCTGCAGCCTCATTGTTTTTCTTTCTGGTTTTCTAATAAAAATATCTGTTCTGCTTTGCTAACTTGTCAAGTTCAGACACTCCTACCAGCCTTTTGACAAATTTTCTTCACTGGGCATGTTTTACTTGTTGTGTAGACAAGTCATCCGGGATTGTATCTCCAAGCCAAAACTATTTTAGTGAGGCTATTTCTTTTTTTTTTTTCCACTATAAAAATTCTTTTATTAAAACAATCAACATTGAACATAAAAACATATTATGCAGCAATCATCATGGCACCTGATATACAACACTAAGTATTAGTCTTTGAAACCGTCTGAATTAGTAGGCCTTTTTTCCCCTCCTCGCGTCTAGCCTCAACTATACTCCTGTCTTAAATGTTCCAAAGTGTGCATTGTGACTTGGAAACCTGGAATCCTCAGACTTCTCCTCCTCCACAATTAAGTTGCCAGTTCAAATTCCCCTATGGTTTTTGTAGTAGAATCTGGCTGCTAGAGGGAGTAAGAAAGTCATCTGGAAAAGTGATAGAAGATCATCTAACTCCAATCCAAATTTCCATATTTCATCGGAAAGCAGAGAGGATCCACACATTTATTAGAGACGTAAAGCCCCATTCACACACACACTAAAGTGAAGTATCTACACAATTCATAGTTTTGTATTGCCAGAAGCCCAAAGCCATGTCTGCCGATCTTCATATTCCTTCTCATGTGGGAAGTTTTAAATCAAAATATATTTTATTCCTTATTTATTTATTTATTTTATTTTATTTATTTTAATTAGATTTTTATGCCGCTCCTCTCCAAAGGACTCGGAGCGGCTAACAACATAAACAAAACAAACATCTCAGCATTTAAAAAAAATCTAAAAACCAAATCTACAAAGCATTTAAAAAGACCCCCCAAACACATTCATCATTCACACACAATCACAGTCATCCCCAGGCCTGCCGGCATAGATAGGTTTTTAGATTATACTGTCTCCATCTTCCCTTAAATATTAACCAAATTGACAATAGATTGAGAATCCTGTCTCTGCTAGATAATTGACAGTTAAGCTAAAACTAAGTTAACCAAGTAAAAAATGGCAAACCAGGGAACCTGTTTTACTCAGATTTCCTTGAACCCCCAAATAAGATACCCTGACTTAATCCACACATCGAAGAAGGTGTGGATATATAAATAATTAAAACTGTCATCCAGTGGGACTGCATCTTCGCCGGAATAAACCATTACAGATGACACGTATCACCTATCCATGACCATGTCACTCAAGTGTCACCCTAGAACCAGCACACCCCTCCAGACCCACATTCAGAACCAGTCTGACTATAGTGTGCAGCAGCAACCAAAAAAGCTAATACCATCCTGGGTTGTAGAAACAGAGGCATAGAATCAAGATCACACGAAGTATTAGTACCGCTTTATAAAACCCTAGTAAGACCACACCTGGAATACTGCAGCCAATTTTGGTCACCACATTACAAAAAAGATGTTGAGATCTTGGAAAAAATTCAGAGAAGAGCAACTAAGATGATTAGGGATCTAGAGACAAAAACACATGAAGAACGGTCGCGGGACCTGGGTTTGGCTAGCCTAAAGAAAAGAAGAAACAGGGAGACATGATAGCAGTGTTCCAGTATCTGAGGGGCTGCCACAAGGCAGAGGGGGTCACTTTGTTCACCAAAGAACCAAAAGGAAGGATGAGAAACAATGGTTGGAAACTGATCAAAGAGAGAAGCAACCTGGAATTAAGGAGAAACTTCCTAACAGTGAGGACAATTAACCAGTGGAACAGCTTACCCCCAGAAATCGTGGGCGCTCCATCACTGGAGATTTTTAAGAAGAGACTAAACATTCATCTATCTGAAATGGTATAGGTTCTCCTGCTTGAGCAGGGGGCTGGACTAGAAGACCTCCTATATCCCTTCTAACTCTGATTCTATTCTATTCTATTCTATTCTATTCTATTCTATTCTATTCTATTCTATTCTATTCTATTCTATTCTATTCTATTCTATTCTAATGTTTATTCTATTCTATTCTATTCTATTCCATTCTATTCTATTCTATTCTATTCCATTCCATTCCATTCCATTCCATTCCATTCCATATATTCTATTCTATTCTATTCTATTCTATTCTATTCTATTCCATTCCATATATTCTATTCTATTCTATTCTATTCTATTCTATTCTATTCTATTCTATTCTATTCTATTCTATTCTATTCTATTCTATTCTATTCTATTCTTATTCTATTCCATTCCATTCCATTCCATATATTCTATTCTATTCTATTCTATTCTATTCTATTCTATTCTATTCTATTCTATTCTATTCTATTCTATTCTATTCTATTCTATTCTATTCTATTCAACCAGCTCTTTGTCCCCCATTTTTTCTGTTGCTACACCCACAGGATACTTCTTTGCTTTTGGGAATATATAAATCTCCTTTCCTTACAGCATGTTTGAATTTCATTTTGATTTGCTCCTGTACAACCCCGGATTGAGTTGGAACACCAAATTATCCTTTTGACACATGTATCCTACTAACACACTTTAAAATCTTTAAAAGTTGGTGAATGAGGGTCGGTCATCCAAAATAATCATGGCGTGTCACTCTTGACACTGAGTCCTTGGAGCTTTCTGAACTTGGTTGTTTTCTTGCAGATGTTTCATTACCCAAACTAGTTAACATCATCAAATTGGACAGTCAGTTGTCCGGAATGATATAGGCAGGGTCTCCTGTTTGAGCTGTAGTGGTGTAGTGGTTGGAATGCAGTATTGGAGGCTAACTATGCCCGCTGTCTGGAGTTCGATCCTGACCGGCTCAAGGTCGACTCAGCCTTTCATCCTTCTTTTAAAAAAAAAATTTATTGAGTTTTATAGGGTTGGGAATAGGATGGGATCAGGATGGGGATTAAGGTTTAGGGTGGGGTTGGGATCAAGATTAGGGTTGGGAAGGGGTTGGGATCAACATTGGGGTTATCGCCCAATAACATTTACAATTCTTAGGAAACAGTCTCTTGTCCGGGTACATATGTTCACTCATGCCCTTATCACCTCGAGGTTCGACTACTGCAATGCTCTCTACATGGGGCTACCTTTGAAAAATGTTCGGAGACTTCAGGTAATGCAGAATGCAGCCGCGCGGGCAGTGTTGGGCTTGCCCAGAAATGCCCACATTTCGGCATCACTCCGCGAGCTGCATTGGCTGCCAATTGGTCTCCGAACCCAATTCAAAGTGTTGGTTATGACCTATAAAGCCCTACATGGCATCAGACCAGGTTATTTACGGGACCGTCTGCTGCCTCATGAATCCCAGCGGCTGGTTAGGGCCCACAGAGTGGGCCTTCTCCAGGTCCCGTCAGCCAGACAGTGTCGCCTGGCGGGGCCTAGGGGAAGAGCCTTCTCTGTTGCGGCCCCGGCCCTCTGGAACCAACTTCCCCTGGAGATCCGTGTCGCCCCCACCCTCTCCGCCTTTCGTAAATTGCTTAAAACACACTTTTGCCGGCAGGCCTGGGGCAGCTAACACCTTGCCCCTAGCCAGTGTATGTTTGTGGAATGATTGGTTTCTTTTTTAATTAAGGGTTTTTATATTTATGTATATAATGTAATTTCTATCATGTTGTGAGCCGCCCTGAGTTCTCTGGAATAGGGCGGCATAGAAATTAAATAAATAAATAAATAAATAAATAAACAAACAATAATTGATATAATAATAAGTAACTGTAATAAGTATAATAAACAATAATCAAAAACGGTATCAGCTAGTTAATACATATCATTCTTCTTACTAATATATATTCAAAATAACATATCACATTCATTTCTCACTAGTTCGTTTTCCTCCTTCTGAGGTCGGTAAAATGAGGACCCAGATTGTTGGAGGCAATATGCTGACTCTGTAAAACGCAAATACCTAGCATTATGAAGCAGTATATAAGTCTAGGTGCTATTGCTATTGAGCAGGGGGTTGGACTAGAAGACCTCCAAGGTCCCTTCCAGCTGTGTGGTTCTGTATTCTGTTCATCTGTTCGTCGTATGAACTGAGTTCCAGGACCATTGATGAACTCAATTACACCAGACTTACAGAGTCCCATCTGAACTGAATTTTCAGCTGGGATGTGAGGAGAGCTACATTCACTAAAAAAAATCTAATTCCTCAAATGCCCTAGAAGTTGACGCTGATTATGAACAATGGGCATTCTTTGGCTCTCGTTATGGAATATTGCGTGGGTTCCCAAAAAGGACAAATCAAATGTGAAAGTCTACCCATCTAGATCTGGATGATTGATTCTCATCAGCTGCACTGAAAACTTCCCTGAATGAGAGAGTTGTGCAACAAGGCATAAGAGAGACACAATCAATTAGCTGCAAAGTCAGCATGATTTGAACACACAATAAAAGGACCTCCTTGCCATGTGGCTGAAATGGCTGCAAAAATTCCATTAAAAAATCAGAGTGTAAAGTATAAACAGAAATATACATATGTCACAGCTCTTCAGGTCCCCAAGAATTTGCAGCGAAACTGGTAATAATTAGATTTCTTTCTTCATTAGGAAGCGTGACCTTCAGCAGATACTGTTTGACGGTCTTGATGAGCTTCTACAGTATATTTACTGTTAGAAGAACTGATCTGATTCTTTTTTTCTCTCTGTTTTCTCTTGGAAAAATATTTCTCACCATCATTGCCCTTGAAGCCATGAAGGCTGTACTTTCTCTTTAGATTTTAAGGCTACAGAGTGAGTTTAAAAAAAACAACCCACTTTATTTATCGTTGATTTTTTTTTTTTGGTATTTTATTGATATATTGCATTCCAAAATGTCACCAAGGGGGTGAACACCTTGATTGCAAACTGGAATTGTTTAAAATATGAGATTTGGATTCCATTATTGCAGGCCAATTTCCACCAACCAGTTTTGGAAATACCCCTTTCATACTTAGCCTAAAATCGTTGTTCTGCTTCTTGGCAGGGTATTTTCAGGAGTTTGTGAACTGGAACTCTCGTATAGCAAAAATAAGACATCCAAGTTACGTAAGTAAATTATTAGGAAATATTTTGTTTGCAGTTGAAAAGCAACTTGAATTCTTTCTTTCTTTCTTTCTTTCTTTTTTTATCTCTCTTTCTTTTTTCTTTCTTTCTTTCTTTCTTTCTTTCTTTCTTTCTTTCTTTCTTTCTTTCTTATTTCTTTTTATCCTTTCTTTCTTTCTTTCTTTCCTTCCTTCTTTCTTTTCCCTCCCTCCCTCCCTCTTCTCTTTCTTTCTTTCTTTCTTTCTTTCTTTCTTTCTTTCTTTCTTTCTTTCTTTCTTTCTTTCTTTCTCTCTCTCTTTCTTTTTTCTTTCTCCTTTCTTTCTTTCTTTCTTTCTTTCTTTCTTTCTTTCTTTCTTTCTTTCTTCTTTTTCTCCTTTCTTTCCTTCCTTCTTTCTTTTCCCTCCGTCCCTCCCTCCCTCTTTCTTTCTTTCTTTTTTTCTTTCTTTCTTTTTTCTTTCTCCTTTCTTTCTTTCTTCTTTTTCTTCTTTCTTTCTTTCTTTTTTTCTTTCTTTCTTTCTTTCTTTCTTCCTTCCTTCTTTTCCCTCCCTCCCTCCCTCTTTCTTTCTTTCTTTCTTTCTTTCTTTCTTTTTTCTTTTTTCCCCTTCCTTCCTTCCTTCCTTCCTTCCTTCCTTCCTTCCTTCTTTCTTTCTTTCTTTCTTTCTTTCTTTCTTTCTTTCTTTCTTTCTTTCTTTCTTCTTTTTCCTCCTTCCTTCCTTCTTTCCTTCCTTCCTTCCCCTTCCCCTTTGCCTTTTAACAACAGAGTCAAGAAACTGATTTTTATAACAAGCCAAAATGTCACTTACTTTATTTAAAAAGCATACAGAAATCATTTCAGGTGGAAAAAAAATAGAAGGGAGGGTCCTCAGATTTTCAGATGACACTAAAGAAGGTGATATAGTCAACACCTCAGAAAAGGAAACTAGGTTCAAGGTGATCTTAATCAAACACAAGACAATGACATCCACTTCTGGGATTTGAATAAACCTCTTTTTCTGCGATTCCCAGAGCATCAAGCTTGAATTCCGAGTGAATGTTAAGCATTTCACTGTTTGTGAACGGTATGGATCTCATTTGTACAATCTAAACAGAACTTGTAGCCAGAAAAGATTGTGCTGTGCTAGACATTTATCACTTCCTTTGATAGCAAGGACTGCAGAACTGAGGCCAAAATGAGGCTTGCTGAGAAGCAAAAGGGTGTGAGCAGTATTTAAGTTTGCAGAAGAATAAGATATTTTTTAAAAAATAAATAAATAAATCCTAAGCAGTAGGGAACTTCAGCTAATATGAAGTTTGAGAAGATTCTGAAGTTCCAGCAAATGAAATGATGACTGTACATATAGCCCTCGACTTACAACCACAATTGTGCCTGAAATTTCTGTTGCTAAGTGAGACATTTGTTAAGTGAGTTTTGCCCCATTTTATGACATTTCTTGCCCCAGTTGTTAAGTGAATCACTGCAGTTGTTAAGTTGTTAAGGGAATCTGGCTTCCCCATTGACTTTGCTTGTCAGAAGTTCGCAAAAGGGGATCACGTGAACCTGGGACACTGCAACCGTCAGAAGTACAAGTCAGTTTCCAAGCCTCTGAATTTTAATCATGTGACCATGGGGATGCTGCAATGGTTATAAGTGTGGAAAACGGACATGTCACTTTTCTCATGCTGGCTGGGGAATTCTGGAAGTTGAAGTCAAAGCATCTTAAAGTTGCCCAGTTGGGAAACTCTGCTCTAGAGAACTATGTGCCTAGGTGTCCAAAATGAAATAATAATTCTTAGGCAATGAAGTAAGCATTACCGCAAAACTTTGTTATTGGCTCTATCCTTTCTTTCATAGGAGCTTAGGAAACAGAAAAAGGAAGAAATACCATCAGAGGAAGAAATAATTTAAAAAAATACTAGAATGTGCAGAAATGGACAGACTTACTATGAGGTTGAAACCAGAATACTATCAGACTTGGGACTTGCATTATCAATGGCTGCAGAAAAGAATAAAGGGTTAGGAATTAAATTTGCATTAGTGAATGATAAACTAAGGCAACACGTTGTTGAATAAGTGCTATTGAATTGTATGGAAAAAAATTAATAAAAATTTTACAAAAAATAAAGAAAGAAAGGGAGAAAGAGAAGAGAAAGAAAGAAAGAAAGAAAGAAAGAAAGAAAGAAAGAAAGAAAGAAAGAAAGAAAGAAAGAAAGAAAGAAAGAAAGAAAGAAAGAAAGAAAGAAAGAAAGAAAGAAAGAAAGAAAGAAAGAAAGAGAAAAGGCAGTGGGAACATATAGATTTCCTGCAGTCTGATTTCAAACAGTCTATTCAGTTCAGAGTCACAATTCTTCTGATCGATTTGGAAAATCAGTTCAATTCACTATGTCAGTTCATGGAATCCGGGTCGACTCAACTTGATTTTTGCATGGAGGCATCCAATAGGATGATTCGATTGGAATTGTCAGACTTATTTGGCATTATTTATTTGTTTCGATTTCTAGGCCGCCCTACTCCGAAAACTCAGGGCGGCTTACAACATAATCAGTAGCATATAGAAATCAAATACATTATAAAACCCCTAAATTAAAACCAATCATCCGAAACAAACTCACAACAAACATACACTGGCTGGGGCAAGGTGTCAACTGCCCCAGGCCTGCCGGCAAAGATGTGTCTTTAGCAATTTGCGAAAGGCGGAGAGGGTGGGGGCAATATGGATCTCCGGGGGGAGTTGATTCCAGAGGGCCGGGGCCGCAACAGAGAAGGCTCTTCCCCTAGGCCCCGCCAGGCGACACTGTCTGGCTGACGGGACCTGGAGAAGGCCGACCCTGTGGGCCCTAACCGGTTGCTGGGTTTCATGCAGCAGCAGACGGTCCCGCAAGTAACCTGGTCCAATGCCATGTAGGGCTTTATAGGTCATAACCAACACTGTAAGCAGATCCAGTTTGGCGAGCTGATTGAAGCACCTTAGTATAGAATAGAGCTGGAAGAGATCTTGGAGGTCTTCTAGTCCAGCCCCCTGCTCAAGCAGGAGAACCTATACTGTCTCAGACAGGTGATTGTCTAGTCTCTTCTTAAAAATCTCCAGTGATGGAGCATCCATGATTTCTGGAGGCAAGCTGTTCCACTGGTTGATTGCTCTCACTGTCAGGAACTTTCTCCTTAATTCCAGGTTGCTTCTCTCTTTGATCAGTTTCCAACCATTGTTTCTCATCCTTTGCTCTGGTGCTTTGGTGAACAACCTGCCCCACTCTGCCTTGTGGCCGCCCCTCAGATACTGGAACACTGCTACGGTATTATGTCTCCCCTATTTCTTCTTTTCTTTAGACTAGACAAACCCAAGTCCCGCAGCCGTTCTTCATATGTTTTAGTCTCCAAGCCTTTGATCATCTTAGTTGCTCTTCTCTGATTTTTTTCCAAACTCCCAGCATCTTCTCATCAAATGCTTGGGATAGAGCACCACCCAGCCTTTGCATACATGATGACAATGATGATGTTATCCACTCAGTCGTGTCCGACTCTTGGCAATTCTTTAGGCCAGCTCTCTCCACAGCTTCCAATCTTGCACTGCTTCGTTGAGTTTTTCCATGCTCTGGCTGGTGTCAGCTTTGATGGTGTCCGGTCACTGTGTTCTTTGATGGTCTGGTTTCCTTTTACCGCTAACTCTTCCCAACACAATTGCTTTCTCCAATGAATTCCCCCACAGAATATGGCCAAAATAAGTGAAGTACAGTTTTGTGATTTTGCCTTCCACTTGCTCGTTAGTCACCTTTGCTGTCTAAGGAATTGAGTACATAGTGGCAGAATTATTGGACTGCTTGTTTCCAGAACTGTATTCCTCACTGGGGATGAGATGCAACACACACACACATACACCAGACACACACACACAAACTAGATACACACAGAGAGAGGAATCTTTGCCATTGGCGTGCTATTTTCAGTCTGTTTCCACTTCCCTGTCCTTCTTAGCTCGCTGCCAGTGTTCGACAAGACAGTTTTTCAACTTAGCTGTAGGAATGGAAAACAAAATAAGTACATTCTGTCTCCAAATTACTGAGTTCATCTAATTTACTTTCCCACTGAAAAAAACTGTTCTGCATCTCTCCATTGGAGAAGAAGACACAAAGATGGGTCACGACCTCCACGGTAGCCTTGCTATCATTGCTCTCTGAAGTCCTTGGCCCATGAGAAGTTCTCCCTTCCAGCTGTAGAGCTAGTTCGGTGGATTGTTGGGAAACAACCACACCATCTCAGCTGGATGATGGCCTACCATTATCTTCTCTCTCATTGACCCCAAGATGCTGAGAAGAACCACATGGCAGCTGAACAGCGAGGGAAGCCAGGAGAGGCAATGTTTTGGACCACCCACAATCTCCTGTTGCGAATGAAACTAAAAGGCCAGTTTGTTTAAGATTTCACATGTGCTGCTGCCAAGACAGGAATGAACGAACGAATGTATCTCCCAAACTTAGCCAACCTCATTGGATCATATGGGGATAGAGGTGCTTTCAACTGGTGTGCAGTTCCCATGTGAAGAGACCTTCAGGCTTATTTAGCAGGCTTACAACTATCACTTAACACAGCGGTTCTCAACCTATGGGTCGCGACCCCATTTGGGGTCGAACGACCATTTTGCGGGGGTCGCCGGACACCGTGGTCCGCCATTTATTTATTTTTTCTTTGTCGCGTGCACGCCGTGCATGCGCGGTTTGGGCCGTCGCGTGCGGGCCGCACATGCGCGGATCGGCCCGTCACGGTCCGCCATTTTGTTTTTGTTTTTGTTTCGTCGCGCGCGCACCGCGCATGCACAGATCGGCCCGTTGCGGTCCGCCATTTTGCTTTTTTTCCGTCGCGTGCACGCCGCGCATGCGCGGATCGGCCCATCGCGGTCCGCCATTTTGTTTTTGTTTTTTGACATGCGTGCGCCGCACATGCGCGGGTCGGCCCGTCAGGGTCGCGCCGCGCATGGCCGCTGCAAGTGGGGTCTCAACCTGAAAAAGGTTGAGAACCACTGACTTAACAGAATAACAGGGTTGGAAGGGACCTTAGAGGTCTTCTAGTCTACCTCCTTGCTCAGGCAGGAAACCCTATACCATTTCAGACAAATGGTTTTCCAATCTCTTCTTTAAAACTTCCAGTTTTGGAGCTTCCACAACTTCTGGAGATAAGTTGTCCCACTATCAGGAAATTTCTCCTTAGTTCCAGGTTGCTTCTCTCTTTGGTTAGTTTCCATCCATTGCTTCTTGTCCTTCCTTCAGGCGCTTTGGAGAATAGCTTGACTCCCTCTTCTTTGGGGCAGCCCCTGAGATGCTGTAACACTGCTATCCTGTCCCCCCTCGTTCTTCTCTAATTCCAACAATCGTTCTTTGTATGTTTTGGCCTCCAGTCCCCTATTTATTTTGACTTTCTGAGAAGATAGGTAGCCCTTGACTTATAACCATTCATTAAGTGGCCATTTGAAGTTACAACGGCACTGAAAAAACGGACTTATGACCAGTTTTCACACTTGCAACTGTTGCCACATTCCAATAGCCATGTGAGCAAAGGTCAGGCGCGTGGCAATTGGCATATATTTATGACGGTTGCTCTGTCTTGGGGTCATGTGCTCATCATTGGTAATCTTCCCAGCTGGCTACTAATAAGCAAAGTCAATGGGGAAAGCCAGATTCGCTTAATGACCGCATGGTTCACCTGTAGTGATTCGCTGAACAACTGTGGCAAAAAGGTCATCAAAGGGGAATGGAAATGATGGGCTTAACTGTGGTTGTAAGTTAAAAGCTACCAGTGTAGAACTGAAATCCGGAATCTTATTTTTCAACGAGCATTGACTGACTTCATTCCATGTTTTTCTAATAGTCCAAAGTTTATTGTTTATAGCACGTTCAGCTAAACAGCGTTCAATCTATTGCTACAACAGAAGCACAAATAAAAACCTTGCCAGTTGAGAGCAGATGCTTATAATAATGATAATGATGATGATGATAATAATAATAATAATAATAATAATAATAAAGTTGTAAAGGATCTTGGAGGTCATCTAGTCCAACCCCCTGCTCAGGCAGGAAGCTCTATTATTTATTTATTATTATTATTTATTATTATTATTATTATTTATTTAATTTCTATGCCGCCCTATTCTGGAGAACTCAGGGCGGCTCACAACAATATTACTCTATACTATTTCAGACAAATGGCTATCCAGTCTCTTCTTAAAAACTTCCAGTGTTGGAGCATTCACAACTTCTGGAGGCAGGTTGTTCCACTGGTTAATTGTTCTAACTGTCAGGAAGTTTCTCCTTAGTTTTAGGTTGCTTCTCTCCTTGATTAGTTTCCATCCGTTGCTTCTTGTCCTGCCTTCAGGCGCTTTGGAGAACAGCTTGACTGCCTCTTCTTTGTGGCAGCCCCTGAGATATTGGAACACTGCTATCATGTCCCCCCCCTACTCCTTCTCTTCATTAAACTAGACATATCCAATTCCAGCAGCCATTCCTTATATGCTGTAGCCTCCAGTCCCCTAATCATCTTTGTTGCTCTTCTCTGTACTCTTTCTAGAGTCTCAGCATCTTTTTTACATCGTGGTGACCAAAACTGGATGCAGTATTCAAGTGTGGTCTTACCAAGGCATTGTAAAGTGGTAATAATACTTCACATCATCTTGATTCTATCCCTCTGTTAATGCAGCCTAGCACTGTGTTGGCTTTTTTGGCAGCTGCAGCACACGGCTGTCATTTTTGTCATCCAGACAAAAATAATATGAGGAAATGATGGGTCAGGATCCAATCTGAGTTATTCCCCTTTGTTATCTAATGATATGGAAGAAGCACTGAATATGTAAAACGTGCCCTGAAGATTGTTTGTGAATATCTGGGATAATGAAGCCTCTCCCGAACTGGCAAGATGGTTTTGAAAAACAATTAAGTTGCATAAGATTGGGGAGATCATCTGGTACTAATTGTTAAATTAATAGCGAGAACAAGAATGTTAACCATTTCCATGTGACTCAATTTGAGTACCACAGAGAAAACTGCAAAATTCACAGAGTTCACAAGGGATACACAAATGGAAAAAGTGAAGAATAGAATAAAAGCAAGGGGTCCTTGTTGCCCTCTGCGCTTGGTTGTTTTCTTGTAGATGTTTCATTACCCAACTAAGTAATACCATCAGTGCTAGGAGGGAGTGGGGGTTTGCTCACAGGTTATATTTTAGCGCAGGGGTCTTCAAACTTGTCCCTTTTGTGACTTGTGGACTTCAACTCCCAGAATTCCTCAGCCAGCGGAATAAAAGGGACAGGTTTGAAGACCCCTGTTCTAGTGGCTTTCCCTGTCAGTGTTGGCAGGGGTGGTCTCACAGATTCTTTGGTTGGATCATTCACTGTTAGCTTGTTTGGCAGTTCCTTGATTGGGGTATTGTTTACTTCTTGGTTGTTGGTCTGAGGTTAATCTTGGAGTTAATCTATGTTCATCTGGGGGCTGATTGCTGGTGGGGAGGGTGTTTCTTCTCTTGTTTCCTTAACATTTACTGTCTCGTATTCAAACTAGTAGATGGGGAACTAGTAAATGGAGAACTCATCAAATTTGCAGATGACACCAAGCTGGCAGGAATAGCCAATACTCCAGAAGACAGGCTTAAGATACAGGAGGACCTGAACAGACTTGAACACTGGGCGCTATCTAACAAAATGAAATTCAATGGTGAAAAAAGCAATGCTTTTACATTTAGGCAAGAAAAACTAAATGTACAGGTATAGTATAGGGGGTACCTTGCTCAACAGTAGCAACTGTGAGAGGGACCTCGGAGTCCTAGTGGACAATCACTTAAATATGAGTCAGCAGTGTGCTGCAGCTGCCAAAAAAGCCAACACAGTGCTGGGCTGCATTAACAGAGGGATAGAATCAAGATCACGTGAAGTGTTAATACCACTTTACAATGCCTTGGTAAGGCCACACTTGGAATACTGCATCCAGTTTTTGTCACCGCGATGTAAAAAAGATGTTGAGACTCTAGAAAGAGTACAGAGAAGAGCAACAAAGATGATTAGGGGACTGGAGGCTGAAACATATAAGGAACGGTTGCTGGAATTGGGTATTTCTAGTTTAATGAAGAGAAGGACAAGGGGGGACATGATAGCAGGGGCTGCCACAAAGAAGAGGGAGTCAAGCTATTTTTCAAAGTGCCTGAAGGCAGGACAAGAAGCAACGGGTGGAAACTAATCAAGGAGAGAAGCAGCCTAGAACTAAGGAGAAACTTCCTGACAGTTAGAACAATTAACCAGTGGAACAACCTGCCTCCAGAAGCAGTGAATGTTCCAACACTGGAAGTTTTTAAGAAGAGACTGGACAGCCATTTGTCTGAAATGGTATAGGTTTTCCTGCCTGAGCAAGGGGTTGGACTAAATGACCTCCAAGGTCCCTTCCAACTTTACTACCACTACTACTACTACTACTACTATTAGTAGTAGTACTATTATTATTACATTTCTAATTGTATCAACTCAATAAAAACATCATTATTACATTTATCAATAAATTTTTAGCTTATATATATATTAATTACATTCAATCTTCATAAACAATCCATATCCTGTTATTAATTTTTACATAATTTTTAATTTCTCATCAATATTCCAATTTAACCTTTGATATCCATAATTTTCAGACTTTGGCTGACCAAGATTTCACTTATCTCACTTCATAACAAACTATAATATCTATTTAAATGTAATCTTGTTCTATTTGCTAACCGTATTAAATTACCGGTATCTACTTAATAATACAATATCCCCTTTAATAAATCACCCTTTTTGGCTTCTTGATTGTCTCTTTTGCACAGTATGTGGATATTGTTTATGTCTATGTGTCTATTGTTGGCTAATTGGTCAAAGTTCCAGCCTTCTAAAAATTCTCCAGCA
This sequence comes from Bothrops alternatus, assembly GCA_034064705.1. Classification (NCBI taxonomy): domain Eukaryota; kingdom Metazoa; phylum Chordata; class Lepidosauria; order Squamata; family Viperidae; genus Bothrops; species Bothrops alternatus. Next base: position 3,105,864 of record JARGCV010000089.1, read on the forward strand.
TTCTTGTACTTGGCTTGGTCTGGGATGGTCACAGTTTCCCAATTCAAACTACGGTTAAGTCTATCTGTTCTGTTCCAAAATAGAAGCTTATTTTGAGTTTTACAAAGAGAACGTTCAAACAGCATCAAGGACTCTAAACATACCTCTTTTGTGTTATTACTGATGATAGACTTGGAAATTGGATGAACTGAAGTAAAATGAAATCAGTGCATTTTCACCCCAAACTAAGGGACAAAATAAGAAAATACCAAGTGTTTTTCCATAGTCTCGGGAGCCATAAGGACAGTAGATTTCCTTGCTCAAGGAAATCTGCAGATCAAGGCAGATTCCTAAAAGTTACACAAATGTGTCACAACATAGGAACAATGAAGCAACTTGTTTATATCTTGTGAAGAAGACTGTAAGGTTGTAATCAGAATATTTATTGGCTGTAACTCCTGGACAGCATCCACAGGGATGAGGCTGAAGAGGGGTAAATGAAATCCAGTTTGTTCTAACCCTACACAACCTCAAGAAGACATCACAGATTAGACAGCTGATCCAAATTTCTTAAAATATAACACCCAACCTCTCTTGTTAGAGTCTCATCAAGAATTCTCCAACGGTTGGTTCTCAACAGATGGCGGAAAAATGGTAAAAATATGTAGTATGAAAATGGGGGAAGGCAGTTTCAGAAGCACAAAATTGGTGATTATTGAGTTGTTGTGTGTTTCTTGCATATCACACTTCAAACAATTCTTTCTCCAGTCTTTTTAAAAAATGGTTATGAAATCTGGAGTGAACCAAAACACTCACTTGTGCATCTTGCCTTTTCTTCAACAAAGCACCTCCTGTTAAATAGGAACATGGACACAGTCTGCAAGGAGATTTGAACACCACAGCTTCAAATCTTTCGCAATCCAGGTTGGCTGTCAACAGATGGTAGGTTTTGACTTGCCCCTGACATTATCCTTTTCTACAATGTTATTTCTTGTTCCCTTTAGCACTTCCCTTTTCTTTCACCACAACTGCATCATTTAGTACTGGATGTTGGCCAGACCAGTTCACTGGAATGGATGTACATGGGAACTGAAAGGCATCAAAGAGACAAAAGCTTCTTATTATTTATTTTATTTATTTATTAAATTTCTATATTAGACTAATGTTTCTCACCCTTGGCAATTCTAAGATGGAACCTCAGCTCCCAAAATTCCCCAGACAACATGGGGAAGAAACGCTGGTCTAGACTAAGGAGAAGTAGTAGTAGTAGTAGTAGTAATAATAATAATGATAATGATAATGATAATAATAATAATAATAATAATAATAATAATAATAATAATAGTTGGAAGTGACCTTGGAGGTCATCTAGTCCAACCCCCTGCTCAGGCAGGAACCCTACACCATTTCAGACAAATGGCTGTCCAGTCTCTTCTTAAAAACTTCCAGTGTTGGAGCATTCACCGCTTCTGGAGGCAGGTTGTTCCACTGGTTAATTGTTCTAACTGTCAGGAAGTTTCTCCTTAGTTCTAAGTTGCTTCTCTCCTTGATCAGTTTCCATCCATTGTTTTTCGTCCTGCCTTCAGGCGCTTTGGAAAATAGCTAGACTCCCTCTTCTTTGTGGCAGCCCCTGAGATATTGGACCTCTGCTATTATGTCCGCCCTCATCCTTCTCTTCGTTAAACTAGACATACCCAATTCCAGCAACCGTTCCTTATATGTTTTAGCCTCCAGTCCCCTAATAATCTTTGTTGCTCTTCTCTGTACTCTTTCTAGAGTCTCAGCATCTTTTTTTACATCATGGTGACCAAAACTGGATGCAGTATTCCAAGTGTGGCCTTACCAAGGCATTGTAAAGTGGTATTAATACTTCACGTCATCTTGATTCTATCCCTCTGTTAATGCAGCCCAGCAGTGTGTTGGCCTTTTTGGCAGCTGCAGCACACTGCTGGCTCATATTTAAGTGATTGTCTACTAGGACTCCGAGATCCCTCTCACAGTTACTACTATTGAGCAAGGTACCCCCTATACTATACCTGTACATTTGGTTTTTCTTGCCTAAATGTAGAACCTTACTTTTTTCACCACTGAATTTCATTTTGTTAGATAGCGCCCAATGTTCAAGTCTATCCAGATCCTCCTGTATCCTAAGCCTGTCTTCTGGAGTGTTGGCTATTCCTGCCAGCTTGGTGTCATCTGCAAATTTGATGAGTTCCCCATCTATCCCCTCCTCCAGATCATTGATGAAGACGTTGAAGAGCACTGGGCCCAGAGCAGAGCCCTGGGGCACCCCACTACACACTTCCCTCCATGTAGATGCGGTTCCATTGAGGACCACTCGCTGAGTATGGCCGGTCAGCCAGCTACGAATCCATCTGGTGGTGATGCTGTCTCTGGAGATTCCATGAATCATAATTAGAATCATCTCAGAATAACAGAGTTGGAAAAGACTTAGAGGTCTAGTCCCACCCTCTGCTCAAACAGGAAACCCTGTACCATTTCAGACAATTGCTATCCAATCTCTTCTTAAAAGCCTCAAGGGATGTGAAGCACCCACAACTTCTGGAGACAAGTCATTCCACTGGTTAATTGTTCTCATTGTCAGGGAATTTCTCCTTAGTTTTAGGTTGGTTCTTTCCTCAATAAGTTTCCATTCATTGCTTCTTGTCCTGCCCTCAGGTGCTTTGGAGTGCCTCTAATGTGGAATAATGAACAATCGTTAGAATAATGATGTGTCTGCATAATTACTGGAACAGTGCTGTGTTAATAGTATGTGACTAACCTAATGCGCATTGCACTTGGATACAATGTATGTAGCAAACTCTCCATTGTATACCCGTGAGAAACGAACCTAATGTATTACGATGTGTATTTCAATGAGTATTCCTTTGTTCTTGAGAAAAGAAAAGGAAGGTATAAAACTGAAGTCTGAACCTGCCCTCGGGGTTCAGAATTGCTTGTGGCTATTGCTTCTGAACCTGCAGCAGTAAATCTCTCTGCTAAAACCCTCTGGAATTCGTAAGGGTCCTTTCGTATTCCACAAGACCTCTAGCCAAAATCTTTATGAAAGTTGAAAAAACATTCACTTAGTAAAGTTCATAGACCTGTCCAAGCCTTCTTCTAATCATGAACAAAGAAAATATGCCAAGTGTCAGCATTGTTTACTCCTTCCTTCCTTCCTTCCTTTCCTGCCTGCCTGCTTTCCTCTCCTTTGTTAACTAATAAGCTTTTCAAAAAGACTCATAATCTAATGATTTGCAGCAGATTGGATGACCTTGAAACCTTGGGTGATCTGAATAAAAGCTATGGGGGGGGCTCAGACTTGAAAAACAACTTCAATGGAAGTGCACTAGGAAATCCCAGGATTGTAGGCTAGAGTGGAAAGGGAGGAGGAGGAAGAGGAAGAGGAAGAGGAAGAGGAAGAGGAAGAGGAAGAGGAAGAGGAAGAGGAAGAGGAAGAGGAAGAGGAAGAGGAAGAGGAAGAGGAAGAGGAGGAAAGCAACAATGGCCAACCACTTCCATACTGTTGCCAAAAGGACTTCACTGATAAGACAATGCATTCACCCAAAATTATGTTTTGAGTTGAGAAAGCTCTATCTTTAATGCACGGGTTATTCACTAGGGAAGAAAAACCTCAGCCCCATACTTTTCTTTCTTTTTTTCCTTCTCTCTCTCTCTCTCTCTCTCTCTCTCTCTCTCTCTCTCTCTCTCTCTCTCTCTCTCTCTCTCTCTCTCTCTCTCTGTCTGTCTGTCTCTCTCTGTCTCTCTGTCTCTCTCTCTCTCTGTCTGTCTGTCTCTGTCTCTCTCTCTCTCTCTCTCTCTGTCTCTCTCTCTGTGTGTGTGTGTGTGTGTGTCTCTCTCTCTCTCTGTCTCTGTCTCTCTCTCTCTCTCTCTCTCTCTGAAAAAACAAAACAAGTGGTTCTTTTTTGTGTGACATTCCTGAGCAGATGGACCTTCTGTAAAACTCAATCTTCTTTTCCCAGAAATGGGGGTTATTTTCTCTTGGATTTACCAAGAAGTACCAGATTACAAGCTTTTATGGGGTTCCATGAGTCCCATAGTTGCATCCACAAAATTGAAGAGGCAAGTGTACTTGGTTACTGGAATTAAGTGGCCCTTTGCCTCCCGTACTAACCCCAAATACTGTTTTCTCTGTCTGTCTGTCTGTCATGTGGTTTGTATCCTTGGATTTTTAAAAAAATTTTTTTTGACTTTTTTTTCTTTGTTTCCCTGACCCTGTCCATTTTTCAAATCTGCTCCCCCATTTTCCCTACCTGGCCCGTTTTTCTTTCTGAAATCCATTGCTTCCCACTCGCCTCTGGCAAAGACTAGCCCTCTGTCTGAAAATTTCCCCATTTCCTCATGTATTTACTATTTGTCTATGGAGGGGATAGTGCAATTTTTGGTATGAGAAATAGCTCCCCGATCTTACGGTGCTTTGCTGTTATGGCATGGATTTCAGCTGAGATATGGGGGATAGTTAGTATGATGTACAAATTGATGGTGAGACCACACTTGGAGTACTGTGTACAGTTCTGGTCACCGCACCTCAAGAAGGATATAATGGAACTGGAAAAGGTGCAAAAAAGGGCAACAAGAATGATCAAGGAAATGGAGCACCTCCCTTATGAAACCAGATTGCAAAGCCTTGGTCTCTTCAGCCTTGAAAGACGGCGTTTAAGGGGTGACTTGATCGAAGTGTATAAAATCATGCATGGGATAGAAAAGGTGGATAGAGAAAAATTCTTTTCTCTATCACACAATACCAGGACAAGGGGGCACTCCCTAAAGCTCGTAGGTAAGAAAGTGAGGACAAATAAAGGGAAATATTTCTTCACCCAGAGGGTCGTTGATTTATGGAATTCACTTCCAGAAGACGTCGTGACAGCTGTCAGCCTTGATAGCTTCAAGGCAGGGTCAGACAGATTCATGGATGCCAAGTGTATCCGGTGGTTATTAAAACGGATGTCCATGTGCCGCCTCTATGTTGGTTGAGGCAGGCAGGATTCCCTTGAGTACCATTTGTTGGGGGTCAAGGGAAAGGGAGGGTTTTGCCTTCTCTTTCTGCTCAAGATCCCCATGTACAATTGGTGGGCCACTGTGGGACACAGAATGCTGGACTCGATGGGCTTTGGCCTGATTCAGCATGGCTCTTCTTATGTTCTTATGATTGATAGTTAGCTACTGGCTGAAGATTCCGTTTTACCCAACAGGATGATTGCTTCTAGATCTTGACAATTACTCTTCAATGTAGAATGCTGCAGTAGTGGGGGAAATAATCCTAGCATCAGCAAGATTTTCTAATGACTGTGGGATGAGAACAGGCCAAACAAACAGTCTCTGAAGGATTAAATGATATGGAGCATCATGACTGAAGTCAACAGATTGACTCAAAGCAATGGAATTAGAAAAGGATATTTAAAAATAGCAAAACATTTAAACATTTAAGCATTTTTCACGGTTAAACATGCATCTTTCTTCTCTCTGCTTTTTTTTTTTTTGCAAGATAATTATGTTAAAACTCTATTAGCCAAACTCAAATTAGGTGGGTTAAGCCCCTTCTTGTTCTATAACATTATGTTTTTCTGCACAGTTGGAAAAAGTTGGCTAGGATCATGGTTAGCAAATGGATGGCAGAAAGATTATTTGTACCTCAGGGTTGAAATGAGGGGTCCTTGGTGCTCTCTGAGCTTGGTTGTTTTCTTGCAGACATTTCATTACCTAACTAGGTAACATCATCAATTCACTAATGATTTATTTAGTTTGGGTAATGAAAATCTGTAAAAGAACCCAACCAAGCTCAGAGAGCACCAAGGACTCGTCAGGAATATATTTTATATGTAGGATATATAAATTAAAACCAAATCTTAGGGTTGATCCAGATTTAAGAGAAGCTTTGACAAATGTTTTCGAGATCCCCTCTTTAATTGGTGGTTTAGTCTGAGAGCAGAAAAGAAACATTAAGCTCGTATCATGGGGAGAAATGCAACATTTCCCCCCAAAGGACCAGAAAATTGTGGCAACGTTATTCTATACAGAACAATGTATTCTTACCTTTATTTAGTGTAATATTTTTGTAATTAATAATATATTTATAAGATAAAAATACAGAAGAAACAAAAGTTAGAAAAATATAAAAAGGAAAGAGAACACTGCAAAGGGTGAGAGGAAAAAGTAATGAGGGGAGATCAAAAGCGACCTCTTGCATGATTGGAATGTCTGTAGGACCATACAGAATAGCTATATTTTATTCTTTTGGCATTGATACTGAAGAAGAGTAGATTATCAGATGCACAATCTTCTCTCAGGAATGAAACAATCCCCCTTATGGCTGTCCAGTCTCTTCTTAAAAAGTTCCACTGTTGGAGCACCCACAACTTCTGGAGGCAGGTTGTTCCACTGATTAATTGTTCTGTCAGAAAAAATCTTCTTTTTTTCTAGGTTGCTTCTCTCTTTGGTTAGTTTCCATCTGTTGCTTCTTGTCTTACGTTCAGATGCTTTGGGGAATAGCTTGACTCCCTCTTCTTTGGGGCAGCCCCTGAGATATTGGAACACTGCTATCATGTCCCCCCTCGTCCTTCTCTTCATTAAACTAGACATGTCCAATTCCAGCAACTGTTCCTTATATGTTTTAGCCTCCAGTCCCCTAATCATCTTTGCTGCTCTTCTCTGTCCTCTTTCTAGAGTCTCAACATCTTTTTACATCGTGGTGACCAAAACTGGATGCAGTATTCCAAGTGTGGCCTTACCAAAGCATTGTAAAGTGGTATTAACACTTCACGTGATCTTCATTCTATCCCTTTGTTAATGCAACCTAGCACTGTGTTGGCTTTTTTGGCAGCTGCAGCACACGGTTGGTTCATATTTAAGTGATTGTCCACTAGGACTCCGAGATCCCTAGAACTATAAGGTAAAGACTTTGCAAAGGTAAAGGTAAAAGTTTCCCTGTCAGTTGTGTCCAACTCTAGGGCACAGTGCCCATCTCTATTTCCTAGCCAAGGAAACCAAGCCTTGCCCAAAGACATTTTCCATGGTTACATGGCCAGCATGATTATATGCCGAGGCACATGGAATGCTGTTACCTTCCCATCAAAGTGATACCTATTTATCTACTCGCATTTGCATGCTTTCAAACTCATAGATGGGCAGGAGCTGGGCAAGGAACAGGAGCTCACTCTGCACTTGGGTCTCGAACCTTTGCTGTTAGCTCTTCTGCTGACAAGCCGAGAGTCTTTAACCACTAAGCCACCATACCCCTTAGATCTTGTAACTTTATGGATACTCGTTGGAAGTCTCCCATCCAAATACCAACTGTTGCTTTGACAACAGTTGGAGATGCAATCATTTTCTTCTTATGTTTTACTTTTAGAGTTAGAATTAGAGTTAGAGTTAGAATTAGAGTTAGATGACGCTGGGGGGAGGAATGTGCATGAGGGTTTAGCTAGACATAACAGTATTGGACCTAGTGTGTGAACCAAGGCTATTGAAATAAGAGATGATAAGAATTGGCAGGCTGTAGAACTGGAGGGAAAGCCTGCATTTCAAACTAATCGGAGAATGTGATTTATGACAGTTAATTGAAAGAGGGAATTGTGCTTTGATACTATGTGCTCAGGGGAAGGGAATTCAGTTTTTGGCTTCAATTATGTTAGTGCCGATGCTATGCTGCTCAAATAAAGATTCTTTAAGGTAAACAGTGTCTCAAAGTTCTTTGAAGAGTTTCATCTGTCGGAACCATGAGATCATATTTATGACATGAACTTCTGAGAAGCAAAGTCAGTGTTAAGTGCCTTGCAGTAGTCCAGTCAGGAGGTGACCAGAACATGAGTGACTATCTGAAAGGCCTTCTGTTTTTTTAATTCTAATTTTCTCAGATTCTTAGATTTCTACTTAATACTAAGAGAGATTTAATCTTAACTTCCAATCTAAGATAAGATCACCTAAGTACTATTATCAGTTGCAATTACAAAGGTCTATAAATTCCTGTTCTATTTTATCCAAGTGAGTACATTGCTGAGACTAAAAGGCTGAGCTATTAAGGAGTTCCCACTCCAGTCTCTTCACTATCTGAAACAAACAGTGCTGTCTGAATAGCTACACTAGCCCCCCCCCTTTCATAGGACACCAGACAAATATCAAACTCTAGAATTAAAACTTTATAGCAAGTTTCTCCTAGCTCTATAAGCATGTTTATCTAGAAATAAATTGTTTATCCCAGCCTATTGAGGACATACTGTCCTTAAGAATAATAAAAAATAAAAATACACTTAAACTATGTCGTATTTACCCAAAAGGAATGTGATCCTAGCTTTAAAATGCTTCCTATATCCCAAGAAAAATAAACATAAAACATCTTGTCTGTCTCATTACTACATTCTCAGTGAAACTATGATAATCCTTCTGTTTTAAAGATAAATGGTTAATTATTTGGGGGGGGAGGGACCTCCATAATCTTCCTGTCAATTAAACTCACCAGTTGTTTGGCTAAAATGCATGTGGCATTTTATTAAAAGGCATTAATTTTCATAAGCTCTTGTGCATTTTTTTGCACCTGCATGGATTAAAACTACTCTCCTCTTGCAACTTTTAAGCGTTACACGACTTATATTGGCAAGTTCAATTTTAAAAATGATTTCTCCACAGAGTTGATGATGAATAAAAATAGATGTGGTGGGAAATAGATAACTCTTAGGAAATAGAACAAGATTACATTCAAATGATTGGTCTTTTAGTTGACGGGTTTTACAATGTTTTTTATATATTAGATTTCTACATGTAGTATTTATGTTGTGAGCCGCCCTGAGTTCTTGAAATAGGGCGGCATAGAAATCTAAGTAATAAATAAATAAATAGATAGAATGTGTATTTTGGATATTATATTTTGTTATGAATTGAGACAAGGGAAATCTTGGTTACCCAAAGCCTAAAAATTATCAATATCAACGGTTAAATTGGAATATTGATGAGAAACTAAAAAATTATGTAAAAATTAATAGCAGGATATGGATTGTTTATGAAGATTGAATGTAATTAAGATATGTATAAGGTAAAAATTTATTGATAAATGTAATAATGATGTTTTTACTGACAAGAACTGTATTAACTTGAATACGAGACAGTAAATGTTAAGGGAAAAAGAAAAGAAATATCTGATATTCTAACTTGAGATTTATACTAAAGATTTGGTTATCGAACTATTGATTAACCCAGTCACCACGTTGCTTTTTAAATATTTAAATGTAAAATTGGAAAATTAATAAAATATTATTAAAAATAGATGTTTTTGTCCTTAACTGATTTGCTTTCTGGGTAGGAACAGGTTTACTCATTTGCCTCAGTACTTAGAACAGTAGATCTCAACCTTGGCAATTTTGAGATATGAAACATTTCTCCCTCCCTCCCTCCCTCCCTCCCTCTCTCTCTCTCTCTCTCATGCATATACCCACACACAGTATATGTATATGTATATTATGTAGGTCTTTGGTTATTCGGGTTTTCTCCCATGTAAAATTGGAAGTGTCTTGGTGACGTTTCAACGAAGTCCCATTTGTCATCTTCAGGCTGGTGTTTTCGGCTTCGTGGTCCTAGAACAGCGGTTCTCAACCTTTTCCGGGGCGCATCGCGCATGTGCGGCGCGGCGGGGCGCATCGCGCATGTGCGGCGGGGCGCATCACGCATGCGCTGCGCGATGGCGCGCATCATGCATGCGTGGCACGACAGGGCACATCATGCATGCGCAGCGCAGCGGGGCACATCACACATGGGCGGCGCGACGGCCTGCATTGCAAAGGGGAAAAAATGGCCGACTCAAAAAAAAATGGCCGACCAAAATAAAAAAAATGGCGGGCCTGCATCGCGCATGCACGGCGCGATGACCCGCATCGCAAAAAAATGGCCGACCCCCCCAAAAATGGCCGACCAAAATAAAATAAATGGCGGACTGCGGTGTTTGGCGACCCCCGTGAAATGGTCATTCGACCCCAAATGGGGTTGTGACCCACAGGTTGAGAACCGCTGTCCTAGAAGCACAAAGCCGAAAACACCAGCCTGAAGATGACGAATGGGACTTCATTGAAACGTCGCCAAGACACTTCCAATTTTATGCGGGAGAAAACCCAAATAACCAAAGACCTACATACAAACACCCACGAAAACCTCAGAAAAAATATGTATGTTATATGTATACACACACATACACATAAAAAAACCACTGGTTTACAAAAAAATCTCATGATAGGGTATTGCTAGCAAATAGTAAAGGCTAAAAAGTGAAAATATGAATCTCACGCCTTTTAACCCAGTGTTAAAGGGTGAGATATACTTGTTCTCATGATCAAGAAGGAACGGAATGTAACGATATCTCATTGCTCAACCTGTTCCTCTGAGTACTTTCTCTTGGCCTTACTCCCTTAGATAACCCTGAAGTTAGATAGAACTCATTTCCCACCTGGGTTCACATTTTCTTTTGCATCCTTTCCTTAATGATTCTCTTTCAACCAGTTTCTTCAATGTTAGCGTAACTCCTGTCTCATGGCGAATTTTTCCACAGTGAGTTGACCACGATGAAATTGTCCTAGACCAGGGGTCTTCAAACTTGGCCCTTTGATGACTTGTGGACTTCAACTCCCAGAATTCCTCAGCCAGGCATGCTGGCTGAGGAATTCTGGGAGTTGAAGTCCACAAGTCATCAAAGGGCCAAGTTTGAAGACCCCTGGTTTAGAGTTTGAACATGCATTTCTTTGGGGCGGCAGTGTTTTATTTTGTTTTATATTTTATTATTATTTTATTTTATATTCTATTATTATTTTATCTTATTCATTTTATTTTATTTTTTAAATTTATTAGCTGCACATCTGAACACAGGGTAACTTTGGGTGGCTTACAATATTAAAGGACGGGAGAATTTAAGTTTTTTCACTCGTGTTATTCCCACAATTGGATTCCTGTTTACTCAACCCTGAAGGCGCTTTGTTCTTCTGAATGCTCCCCTTGGCTGAACTTATCCTGGGAGAAGTTCTGGGGGTGTTTTCAACAGTAGCTCCTTCTCAGAGAAGTCCTCAGCCTAGCTCTTAAGACTTTGAAGAAAGTGACGGACTCTTGATTGTTTTAGATGGTGTCGCTTGCTTGTTTGATGTGGCAGTTTGGACTGGCTAACATTCATCGCTAGACTGAACAATAGATCCGAAAAAACTATCATATATCTACCCTGACATCCAACCTAAATGTTGGAGATGTGATAGTATGGAGGCTACATATTTTCATGTATGGTGGACATGTAGAAAAATTAAAGCTTTCTGGAGAAAAATATGATGGACACTTCAAACCATTTTGAAAAAGCGTATTGAATTTCTACCTCAGTTATTTTTGCTAGGGATCATAAAAGACTGCACTACCACAGAGACGAACTTAATCCTGAACTTGATCACAGCAGCGAGACTGCTGGTGGGACAATATTGGAAGAAGCCAGAATTACCATCTATTGAAGAATGGACTTTGAAAGTTATAAATTTGGCAGAAATGGCTAAAATATCGGCATATTTGAAGGATCATTCAAATGAAAAATATATGTTGGACTGGAAACACTGGATAGACTACATACAAGAGAAACACCGATCAAAGAAAATGTATCTGGCTTATAGTTAAATCTTGATATACGGAGTGAAGAATGTTTACAAATTTAAAATGATTGTATTAAGTTGAATAGCATTTAACTTGAATTTTCTCTTTGTTTACATGTACAAATATATATCTAATAATAAAAAATTAAAAAAATAGTGGAAATGAAATTTAGCACATACTGTCTGCAAAGCTGTTTGCATCTAATGGTAGTCTATAAATGAGTGTTTGTGTAAGCAGGCAAGCTGAATTTTTCCAGCGTGGCTCTCAGCCCCAAACATTTTTCAGCCTTTAGCTCAAAATAAATCTTTCCACTCTATTAGAAAGAGGAAACATTCTGTGGTTATTGCCTCCAGAGCTGATGGTTTACCAAGCATAGATCGCTGATGGTTGTTTTCTTTCCTGCAAGAAATATGAAGTACAGAACAGCAAGAAATATGCAGTACAGTACTTAATATGTTACGGTCATGCTTGAGAGGCATTTGACAGATCTTGGTTTCCCAGGAGCAAGCAAGGCTGCTGTAGCTTGGTGACTCTTTCCCCCTGTTCAGATTTGAAGTTTTCTGACCGGGTTTATATTCTACATTTGCCGTCTTCTGCTGAGTTTTCATTTTCAAGGTGAAAAACTGGAGCACGTGGCTGTGCTCTTATCTGCACCTAAGCTTCAGGTTGACACCGTGGCTTTCCTTTCACAAAAGAGAATGGTTTGTGTTGTGTCCTGGGCCTGATGAGGAAACTCAGCAGGCCCAGAATGTTGCAATTGGTCCTGGGCATTCCAAAAGCTGCCCGGGACCAGACAGAGAGGCGCCAGCCTTGTGCGCATGCGTAAGGCGCGAACTGGCTAAATTCCTATTGGTTAACATTGTCTGGGGTCTCTGGCCCTATAAAAAGGCCTGCATGCCTTTTGTTCCTTGCTTGGGTATTGGAGAAAGAGAATAAAGTGTTAGTTACTTGTCACCATGTGCCTTCATCATTCGCACGCGAACGACGAACTCAACAGTTTCTATCTAGATTATGTCACTGGAGATGTCATAAGTACAAAGAGGCACTTTCCACCTGCACAAAGTTAACAAGTACTGTAGGGATCAAAGTTCTTGCTTAGGCTTGCAGGATTCAAATGCAAGGAAGACAGGCTCAGGAAACAGATGGATCTCAACAGACTTGAACACTAGGCCTTATCTAACAAAATAAAATTCAAATTCAATAAGATTTTACACTTAGCAAGAAAAATCCAAAATACAGGTACAGATTAGGTGAAATCTGGCTCAATAACTGCGAGAGGGATCTTGGAATCCTAGTGGACAATCACTTCAATATGAGCCAGCAGTGTGTGGCAGCAGCCAAAAATGCTAACATAATCTTGAGGTTGCATTAACAGAGGGATAGAATCAAGATATCATCAAGTATTCGTACCGCTTTATAAAGCCTTGCTAAGACCACACTTGGAATACTGCATCCAGTTTTGATCACCATATCATAAAAAAAGATGCTGAGACTCTAGAAAGAGTGCAGAGAAGAGCAACAAAGATGGTTAGAGATCTGGAGGCTAAAACATATGAAGAACGGTTGCAGGAAGTAGGCATGGCTAGTCTAGTGAAAAGAAGAACTGAGTGACATGATAGCAGTGTTCCAATATCTGAGGGGCTGTCACAAAGAAGGGGGAGCAATCTATTTTCTGAAGCACCATAAGGCAAGACAAGAAGCAACGGATGGAAACTAATCAAGGAGAGAAGCAACTTGGAACTAAGGAGAAATTTCCTGACAGTGGGAACAATCTACGAGTGGAACAGTTTACCTTCAGAAATTGGAATCCTTGGTGCTATGAACTTGGTGGTTTTCTTGCAGACATTTCATTACGCAACTAGGTAACGTCATCAGTGCTAGAAGGGAGTGGGGTTTGCTCTTTGTTTATATACAAGTGGCTTGCCCTGTCAATGTTGAAGGGAGTTCATAGACTTGTACATTTAACAGAGAGCAAACCCACTCCTTTCTAGCGTTGAAGCTACCGAACAATGGACAATGGATGGAAACTAATCAAGGAGAAAAGCAACCTGGAATTAAGGAGAATTTTCCTAACAGTGAGAACAATTAACCAGTGGAACAGCTTGTCTCTGAAAGTTATGGGTGCTCCATCACTCAAGGCTTCTAAGAAGAGACTGGACAGCCATTTGTCTGAAATGGCATAGGGTTTCTTGCTTGTGCAGGGGGTTGGACTAGAAGATCTCCAAGGTCCCTTCCAACTATGTTACTCTATTATTCCCCAACCTCCTGTTGATCAGATTTGCCAGACTACTACTTCCATCATGCTCAGCCGGTATTGTCCAGGCTGCTTATGAATTTAAAAGGTGAGACATGGAAAATGCTGCTCACCTCCACCATTAGCCTTGAACTCTGTCTCTCCTTGACTAGGCTGAAGGGTTGGGTAGGGTGAACCTGGTGAGGAAGAATTAGTCCCACTTATAAGGAGAGGACAACTGAACATCTGAATTGGCTTGGACACATTTATTTATTTAAATTTACATGGCCACCCAACAACTCTGGACAACATCCAAACAGAAACCCCAGGACAAAGCTTTCCACACAGAAGGCAAACTTTTTAATTCGAAAGAAATAATTCAAAACTAAAACAGCGGCCAAGAACAGAAAGCAACAGAATGTAATGAAATAGTAACCCCGCTGAGGCACAATCACAACATGACTACAGTGGGAATTCAGGTTTCTCAAGGCTCAGATTGCCCGAGGATTTGCTGATACGGTTGTACAGAGGAATACTGAGTCTGTCATTTGTACCTCTATGCCTGTGTGGTTTGCTACAGCAACCAAACAGGACAGGAACAGACTTCAACAGATAGTGAGGACTGCAGAAAATACAGTTGCAACCAGCCTGCCTTCCTCTTGAGGACCTGTATACTGCATGAAAGAGGGCTGAGAAAATATCTACAGGCCCCTCACATCCTGGACATAAAATCTTTCAACTTTTCCACTCAGGATGCTGCTATAGGGCATTGCATGCCAAAACAGTAAGACACAAAGATTTCCCCCCCCCATGGCATCACTCCGCTGAACACCTAATTCCCACATCATTGTGGTACACCTAAGAATATCTAATCATGTAGTAGGACTGTATAACGCCTTTCGTAAATTACTTAAAACACACCTCTGCCGGCAGGCCTGGGGTAGTTAACATCTTGCCCCAAGCCAGTGTATGTCTGTGTGTATGTTGAATGATTGTTGTTTTTTTTTAAATTAAGGGGTTTTATATACATGTATTTTTATATGTTGATTTCTACTGTGAGCCGCCCTGAGTTCTCCGGAATAGGGCGGCATAGAAGTCAAATAAATAAATAAATAAACAAATAAACAAATAAATAAATAAATAAATAAATAATAATAATAATAATAATAATAAATATTATCCTCCTCATTTTTCTTATCTTTTCATTTTTCCTACTGCCTTCTCCAAATTATACTGATTAACAATTAATCAATGAAAAATTGGGTGTATCTAGTTTAATGAAGAGAAGGACGAGGGTGGACATGATAGCAGTCTTTCTGTATCTCAGGGGCTGCCCCAAAGAAGAGGGAGTCAAGCTATTCTCCAAAGCGCCTGAAGGCAGGACAAGAAGCAATGGATGGAAACTAATCAAGGAGAGAAGCAACCTAGAACTAAGGAGAAACTTCCTGACAGTTAGAACAATTAACCAGTGGAACAACCTGCCTCCAGAAGCGGTGAATACTCCAACATTGGAAGTTTTTAAGAAGAGACTGGACAGCCATTTGTCTGAAATGGTATAGGGTTTCCTGTCTGATCAGGGGGTTGGACTAGATGACCTCCAAGGTCCCTTCCAACTTTATTATTATTAGTAGTAGTAGTAGTAGTAGTAGTACCATCATTACTACTACTACTACTACTACTACTACTACTACTACTACTACTACTACCCGGTACTATATAATGTCTCCAGCCATAAGCAGGGAGTTAGACTAGAAAAATCTCTGAGGTCCCTTCCAGTTCTATGATTCTATGTTCTAAGTGAAGGATATCCATAGGATATGGTCAAAAATGTCAAGATGGGGGTTGACGGTGCAATCAAAACTCTGTTTTTTGTGTATGTTGAGGTGTACATACAGGTTTTATTGGAAGACTTTGAAAAATAACACTGCAGACAAAGTCAGTGGCAAACTACTTACGTACTATGCCAAGAACATTGCTTGAAGGCACCAGGAAGCTGGATTCTCCTTTAAACCAATTTTAAGCCAGACATTAGACATTTTGGACAGAGAAGGACAGGGATCTGTTCCTCTGGAGGCCCATCTTGGAAAAGAGGACCGCTTTAGTTTTTCACCCACCCTTTCCTGGGGAAAAAAAAACATCCTTTCATTTCACTCCCATCCAGCCCACCCAGTTTTCAGGGCCAAGTCATAAATAAATATAATTATAGGTGAACCCTGAGCGCAGGAGTGGAGTGTTAAAATTTACAGGGCTTGTGCTGATGATACTGTATGTGGTGAATTTTCCTTTAAGAAATTCCTGGCAGAAGGCGATACAGCCAGAAAGCTGGAGGTGGGGATGAGTCACCCAAATGAGAGAGAGAGAGAGAGAGAGAGAAAAGAGGCAGGAAAAGTTATTCCCGAAGAAAATATGCAGCCGTCCAACCTGACGTCAGATCTGTCTTTAATAAAGCTTCCCCAGAGTCAAGGAGAAGCGATTCCCATCTCCTATCCATTCAGCGGCTGGAAACGGACTCCGCAAAAGGGAGTTGGATGTTGTCTTCTTCCAAGAATTGGATTCAATCCATGTCTTTCACCCTGGCTTCCAGTGATGAGGTGGCTTCTGCCTTGGCTTCTAGTAACCAGCAGCATTTTGCAGGTAAGCACCCCACCCTGGTATGGTTTGGCAACCCAAGAGAAAGCGAGAGAAGAATGCTCATTACTAAAGGTGGAAGGGGGGGGTGTTAAAAAAAGAGAACTCTCTCCCAGGCATTTAACTAACTGCAAGACCAAGAAAAGTTGCAAAGAAGGAAAAGACATTATTGCTTTATAATACCTTGGTAAGACCATACTTAGACTGTGGCATCCAGTTTTGGTTACCACGATATGAAAAAGAGGTTGAGACTCTGGAAAGAGTGCAGAGAAGAGCAACAACGATGATTACAGGGCTGGAGGCTAAACTATAGGAAGAACGGTTGCAGGAATTGGGTATGTCTAGAGGCTAAACTATAGGAAGAACGGTTGCAGGAATTGGGTATGTCTAGAGGCTAAACTATAGGAAGAACGGTTGCAGGAATTGGGTATGTCTAGTTTAATGAAAAGAAGGATGATGGGGAACAGGATAGCAGTGTTCCAATATCTCAGGGGCTGCCCCAAAGAAGAGGGAGTCAAGCTATTCTCCAAAGCACCCGACAGCAGGACAAGAAGCAATGGATGGAAACTCATCAAGGAGAGAAGCAACCTAGAACTAAGGAGAAACTTCCTGACAGTTAGAACAATTAACCAGTGGAACAACCTGCCTCCAGAAGCAGTGAATGCTCCAACACTGGAAGTTTTTAAGAAGAGACTGGACAGCCATTTGTCAGAAACGGTATAGGGTTTCCTGCCTGAGCGGGGGGTTGGACTAGATGACCTCCAAGGTCGCTTCCAACACTATTATTCTGACTTCTGGCAAGGTGATCAGGTGAGGGCTGAAGAAGTACAGTGAGACCTTGAAGTACAGTGTTTATATGGAAGTTATTCAGCTTTTTGACCCCTTGGGACAACTGTAGATTTAACTAATGAGCTGGGTGGGGTGGTTTTTTTTGGGGGGGGGGAGAACCTGGAGAACAAAATGAAGCTAGACAGAAGGAACCACTCTGTATTGATTTCCCCAGGTAGAGCTCCTGGTCTTGAAAATAAATGTGGGACTGCTTGGGTGGAGGACTACGGAACAGTAGGGCAAGAGGAGATATTTAGAGAGAGAGAGAGAGAGAGAGAGAGAGAGAGAGAGAGAGAGAGAGAGAGAGAGAGAGAGAGAGAGATCAGCATCTCAAAGAAGGGAGGGGGAGTAATAATACATGACTGCTGCGGGATGAATCAGTAACTTAGAAGATGCCACATGCGGCAGGAACTCCCTGGAAAATGCAAGCTTGTGAGATGAGATTTTTGCAAAGCTTGGAGGACTGTGGCCAAAGATTTACTAGACAGTGCCCAAAAAGGAGAACTACATTTCCCATGTGGCAAAACAATTGGGGCCATTAAAAAGCACGGATTCCTTGATTTCCTGTAGGCTAAGTTCCAAGACTCAATCCAGAACATGACCCGTAGAAAGGGACAGGTTGAAAAGCTTGCATAAAGGAAACAAATAATAAGAGAAAAAAATTGAGCACAGGTTTCAGCGCCGAGGCTTTTATATCAGATGTTGCCTTGTTCTGAAGCTGAGTAGGTAAAGCAGGTGAGATTTAGTAACTGCGGTATCCTGAACCTTTGAATATCATTGGCAGGGAAGGTGGGGTCTTTCGATAACTTCTAGATGGCCCTCTACCATTCAGAGGAACTACAGATCAGCCTACATGGAAGATGTAGGGGAAAAATCAGGGAGGAAGGAAGGAAGGAAGGAAGGAAGGGAAGGAAGGAAGGAAGGAAGGAAGGACCAGTCTGAATCAATTCACTGTAGGATAATTTCTAGATGGCTATCAACCATTCAGAGGAACTACAGATCAGCCTACATGGAAGATGTAGGGGAAAATCAGGGAGGAAGGAAGGAAGGAAGGATGGATGGAAGGAAGGAAGGAAGGAAGGAAGGAAGGAAGGAAGGAAGGAAGGAATTCACTGCAGGATTACTTCATAGTTCTGATCTACCATTGTCAGCCCTTCAAGGTAGACCAGAGAAGAAGTACCAACCATGAGTACTAGTTTTGTCTTTAGAGTAAAGTTACAGTGACAGCAGCTTGCAGGTCTGAAAGCATTCCTCCCCATCCTCACCTTCACTTTCCAGAAAACTAAAATCATGGGGTAGACAGTAAAGAAAAACATATATTAGAGAGATAAACCGCATGAATTCTTTTTGCCTCTTGTCTGCACAGCTATAATTGTTTGGCTTTGAATTCCTTAGCCAGGCAATGAAGTGTGTGTTTAAAATGGGGCTCGCACAGGGCTTTCTCGCTCTTTATTTACATTCTCTGATTATAACTTGGTCTGTGATTTTTATGATCACTTTGGACTTCTCCCAAGCACTGATGGAAAAAAAAAGGCACCATCATTTCGCAGGGTCAAATTTGGAGGGTCCATTTCTTTTAACAATCAAGGGTGAAAGTGGATCTTTCGTGATCAACAGCATCATTTTTCTGGAGAAATCCACAATGGTGCTCTTGTTGGGCAAATGCATGTGACAGTGGGATTGTTTTGGTCTTTTTGGTATGAGGGTCTTCATGGTGCATCTGCTTTAGCCTGTGGTGCACATCTGGACCATTTGATTAATGATGGTTCAAAGTATCCTGCAAGTCTTGAGAATGAGTTACTGGATCAGCTTGTTGCATGAACACAACTATAAAGCTGGACAAAGCCTTTGAGATCATCATGTCCAGCCCTCTGCTCATTGCAGAAATCTAGACTACAACATCCCAGATAGATAGATAGATAGATAGATAGATAGATAGATAGATAGATAGATAGATAGATAGATAGATAGATAGATAGATAGATAGATAGGAACACATCCACCTCTTTCCTTGGATATTAACTCTGCTATTAAACTGTTCTTCCTTTCAGGAAAGTTGCCCTAATGTTTAACTAAAATACACTTTCCGGTAAGTTTGCTCTGTATTCCGTATTCTGCACTCTGAAATGATAGAATGATAGAGAACAAACCCTGATTTTCTCCATTCAAACACTTGAAAAGTGCTGTCATATCCCTGCCCCCAGCTCAAGTTGCCTTTGCGTGAATTCATCCAGCTGGACATTCCAAAGATGGTTTTTCAAAAGGCAACTGGACTTTGGTTGTTTTCCTTGAAGATGTTTTGCTTCTCATCCAAGAAGCTTCTTCGGTTCTGACTAAATGGTGGAGGATGAAAGGATTTATATTCCTTGCAGTCACCTTTCTGAGAGTCGTTGACGACACTTGGAGGGTTTATCTATGCCCACAGGGTCACCTGAATAGTGCAAATGGGTATGGAGCCTTCTTGGAACTGCTGAAAGGATGGTGTTGTAAACAGGAGATAGTTGGTGTTGTATCCCTTCCCCTCTGATGAGAGAGGTCTGTTCAATCCTAACGTAGATGACCACAATCATGACTGGATGACTTAGAATCTCCATAGACATCCAGATGGAAAGACATCCAGATGGAGAATCTGCATAGACATCCAGATGTTCTTCCCTCACAGACTTTTCTACACCCCCCTTTGTCATACACATGAAGTGGTGGAGAAGTAATTTTATGTAGATGGTAACATGCCAACCTGATCCTACACTTCTGGTTGTGTGGGATGGGATAGTGTCAGTGGTGGGATTCAAATATGTGAACAATCAGTTCTCTGTGTGGATGCCGCTTCCGGGAGTCCATTCTGGCCCTGGGCAACCAAAAATTAGCTACCGGTTCTGCCGAAGTAGGGCGAACTGGCTGAATCTCACCACTGGATAATGTCCATCTCCTAGTGTGAAGATCTGTAGGACACAGGCTCTTATCTGTTTAGATTTATGCACAAAGGTGGGTAAACTTGGTTGTGTGGACCAGTGACCCCCAACCTTTTGGACACCAGGGACCAGTTCTGTGGAGAGAGGATTTTCCATGGACTGGAAGGGGTGTGGTTACATGTGCTGCCTGCATCCCGCGGATGGGGCTTTGCTTGTTTGCGCGGATTGGTTGCTGGCATGCTGCGGCACCGGGGGTTGGGGACCCCCGGTGTAGACCAACAGCCTTGAGCAAAATTTCTAAGATGGCTTAATGTCTCCAACTACTGCATGGAAGATCTGTAGAACCAGTTTGTTCCAGTGTTAAGGCACCAGTCTGGAAACTAGGAGACGGTGAGTTCTAGTCCCGTCTTAAGCAGGCAAACCAGCTCTATGAATTTGGGGCAATCACCAGGAGACTATGAGTTCTAGTCCTCCATTAAGCCTGCAATCTGGCTGGGTGACTTTGGGCCAATCGCCAGGAGATGGTGGCTTCTAGTCCCTTCTTAGTCAAAAAAGCGTAGGCAGTTTCCCCCCCCCCCCAATGCAGTCATATCTCTTCATATAATGTTGCCCTACCTACTTTGCAGTAATCAAGCCCTCCCCCCCCAAATATTAGGGCAGCCCCTATCTGGAAAAACAAATCCCCCCCAAAAAAACCACCTTTATATCTGCTCTTTTTTAGATCCCTCTTCTTATATCTGCTGGGTGCTACAAAAATCCAGTTTAAGGATAAGTTTAATTAGATTGAATCTGTAGATTCCATCGATTCATTCACTCAACATGATTTAAATTGTTGAACTGAAGAACTTTGGTGCAGCTGCTTCTGAACGTCTATTTCCAAATCAAATCGATGATTCAGACTGACTCGGCTCTATTTAGCACAGCGGTTCTCAACCTATCGGTTGCGACCCCATTTGGGGTCGAACGACCATTTCACAGGGGTCGCCAAACACCGCAGTCCGCCATTTTTTTCCCTTTTCCCCTCGGCCGGCGCAGGGGACAGCACCGCGCATGCGCGGGGTAGCACCGTGCATGAGCGATGCGGTCACGCCGCGCATGCGCGATGTGGGCTGTCGCGCTGCACATGCTTTCTTTTGCTTTGAAACAAAAGAAACTGACTTTCCAGAGATGCAGGATGCTGTGAGTCCAATCAAAGCTAACTTATATCCATTTCATTTTTTGCAAACCATTTCTCCATATGAAATCACATCTAATTTGAACATGTTCTGGGCTAGAGAAAGCCATTTAAACATCTATGTACTACTAAAACTCTCAGCTTTGTAACCTCTGACTGGGTGACATGATGCATTAGAGGGCAAAACAGTACCTCTTATAGAACAGACTAACTTATAGAATGCATCCAAAATCTGGGATCCATCACTCCATGGAATTGAAATATGGTAAATTTTATAAAAATCATTTTACAAAGTTCATTTTATGAGGGCAGGACAAGAAGCAACGGATGGAAACTAATCAAGGAGAGAAGCAACCTAGAACTAAGGAGAAATTTCCTGACAGAACAATTAATCTGTGGAACAACCTGCCTCCAGAAGTTGTGAATGCTGCAACACTGCAAGTTTTTTTAAAAAGAGACTGGACAGGCATTTGTCTGAAATGGTATAGGGTTTCCTGCCTGAGCAGGGGGTTGGACTAGATGACCTCCAAGGTCCCTTCCAACTCTGTTATTCTATTCTATTCTAAAGCATTTTTATGACAAAATACATGTCACAACACATTTCCTGTGCTCAATTTCTGATGTCTGACTGTGCTGTATTGTTCAGCATGGGCTACTTTCAAGGCAGATAATATCTCTGAATATCTCCCTGAATAGAATAGAATAGAATAGAATAGAATAGAATAGAATAGAATAGAATAGAATAGAATAGAATAGACTAGACTAGACTAGACTAGACTAGACTAGACTAGAATAGAATAGAATAGAATAGAATAGAATAGAATAGAATAGAATAGAATAGAATAGAATAGAATAGAGATGGAATGGAATGGAATGGAATGGAATGGAATGGAATGGAATAGAATAGAATAGAATAGAATAGAATAGAATAGAATAGAATAGAATAGAATAGAATAGAATAGAATAGAATAGAATATGGAATGGAATGGAATGGAATGGAATGGAATGGAATGGAATGGAATGGAATGGAATAGAATAGAATAGAATAGAATAGAATAGAATAGAATAGAATAGAATAGAATAGAATAGAATAGAATAGAATAGAATGAAGAGAGATGGAATAGAATAGAATAGAATAGAATAGAATAGAATAGAATAGAATAGAATAGAATAGAATAGAATAGAATAGAATAGAATAGAATAGACAGAGTTGGAAGGGACCTTGGAGGTCTTCTAGTCCAGCCCCCTGCTCAAGCAGGAGAACCTATACCATCTCAGACAGGTGAATGTTCAGTCTCTTCTTAAAAATCTCCAGTGATGGAGCACCCACAGTTTCTGAAGACAAGCTGTTCCACTGGTTGATTGTCCCACGGTCAGGAAGTTTCTCCTTAATTCTCTCTGATCAGTTTTCAACCATTGTTTCTCGTCCTTCCCTCTGATGCTCTGGTGAACAACCTGAACCCCTCAGCCCCTCAGATACGGGAACGCTGCTGTCATGTCTCCCTCATGCCTTCTTTTCTTTAGACTAGCCAGCTTTTCTTCGTATGTTTTGGTCTCCAGGCCTTTGATCATCTTAGTTGCTCTTCTCTGAATTTTTTCCAAACTTTCAGCATCTTTTTTATGATATGGTGACTGAAATTGGCTGCAGTATTCCAGGTGTGGTCTTACTACGGTTTTATAATACGGTTTTATAAAGCGGTACTCATACCTAGAGAAGGTTGATGTACATAGAAATCTTTTTTAATGTTACTCCCACTGTAACCCTGCAAACCAGGTTGGACTGTTGATCAACACCTGAATTATTACACACTTACCTGTGGTAATTAAAGCTGCAATTCTGTTCATACAGCTAGATCCTTGACTTACATAATTGAGTCTGGAATTATAAATGTAAAGCTTCTCCATTGACTTTGCTTGTAAGAAGGTTACCAAAAGAGGATCACATGACCCCAGGACAGTGCAACAGTCATAAATACATGCCAGTTGCCAAGCCCCTGAATTCTGATTGCGTAACCATGAGGCGGCTGCAATGGTTGTATGTGTGAAAAACGATCATAAGACTCTTTTTCAGTGCCATTGTAACTGCGAACGGTCACGAAACAAATCATTGTAAGTCAAGAACTATCTCTAAGTGGGCCTGAATTTTAAATACCACCCATATTTCAACCATGCTGACCTTTTTAAAGAATCATCCGGGCCTTAAAACATTTTTTAAAAAAACATTTCTCTCCTTCTGTCTTACACACACAAGTTAAATGATTAGAACAGCCATAAAACAAATAAATAGCACTAAAAGCAACATGTTCTAAGAAGCTACGCTGAGAGATGATTTCAGAATCCCAGCCAGGCTAAAATACCGAAGGTGATTTCATACCTGAGATTTACGACTTGTGGTTTAGTTAAGTGAGCAAGCAGGCTGACTCTTGCAAAAATAAAAAAAAGCAAAATTCCCAGATGAAGTTGCTCCCAGCCTGCAGGACCCTGGTGATTTAGCAAACCAAACAATTCCAACCGAAAATATGCAAGGGTGGGAACTCAGCAAAGCCAGGCTGAAACATAAATTTACCAAGGCCCCAAATCTTTCACCTAGAGATTTTAAGGGTTAAGTGGCGCCTTGAGCACCCGCACCCAATTGTGCGCAAGCCTAAACAGGTACTCCTTGACTTACAACTATTGGAAGAAAAGTCTTCATCATGGTTCATCCAAGCTGGGAATAAACATGGCAACTGCTTTGGGAAGAAAATTGTAGTTTATTGGAGAGGAGAGCCAGACAGGAAGATGGTTCTGGCAGCAAGAGAAGTGAAAAAAAAAAGGACTGAGCACATGTAGGAAGTGGGTTTATATACCCTCTGGATCAGCGGTTCTCAACCTATGGGTCGCGACCCCATTTGGGGTCGAACGACTGTTTCGCGGGGGTCGCCAGAAACCGCGGTCCGCCATTTTGTTTTGTTTTTTTGTTTTTGTTTTGTTTTTTTCATCGCGTGTGCGCCGCGCATGTGCGGTTTGGGCCGTCACGTGCGTGCCGCGCATGCACGGATCGGCCTGTCGCGGTCCGCCATTTTGGGTTTTTTTTGTTTTTTGTTTTCGTTGCGCGCGCTCCACGCATGCGCAGATCGGTCCGACGCGCCGCGCATGGGCGGGGCAAGTGGGGTCTCAACCTGAAAAAGGTTGAGAACTACTGCTCTGGATCCTTTTGTTTGGAGTTGTTCCTGTGACATGAACTTTGACCTGAGTCTGAGTGTGCTTTTGTGGTATTCTGATGGTGATGGGTTAATCTTAATATGTCCAAGGGTCATATCCTGCTTCCCCGGGGCTGAGGACTCTTAGAGTTTGGATGGGGTATGTAGATTTTAGGTCTTTGTCTTCTTAATCTTCTAGCTCCTTGGATTTACATCTGCATCTCTATAGAACTGGCTTCTGCTTGGGGAAGGGAGACCTGGGGCTATTAAGAAAAACTGGGCATGCTTTCCTGCGTTTTTAAGATCCTTTGAGAAAATATATTTTCCTGCCCTTTTAATATTTCCTTCTCTGGGGGGCGGGTCTGACTTCCTACACAACCATTCATTTAATAACAATAGCAACAGCCCTTAGACTTATATACGGCTCCACAGTTTACACAGTCAGCCTATTGCCCCCAACAATAGGGATCCTCATTTTACCAACCTCTGAAGATGGAAGGTTGAGTCAACCTTAAGCTGTTCAGGATCGAACTCTTGGCAGTGGGTAGAGTTAACCGGCAATACGGCATTCTAACTACTGCACCACCACGGCTCTTACCATGGCTGTCTAATTGGTTTACAAAGTCGGCACATTGCCCTCGACAATCTGGGTCCTCATTTTATCAACCTCGGAAGGATGGAAGGCTGAGCCAACCCTGAGCCAGTTAGGATCGAACTCCAGGTTTTGGGCAAAGTTAGCCACTGAGGCATCATGGTTCTTGGTGGTGCGGTCCTGGCCAAAAACGATCATTGGGGAAGCTGGGTTCATTTAATAACTGTGCAATTCACTTAATGACTATGATGACTTAATGACCATTGTAAAAATGATTGT
This sequence comes from Bothrops alternatus, assembly GCA_034064705.1. NCBI lineage: Eukaryota > Metazoa > Chordata > Lepidosauria > Squamata > Viperidae > Bothrops > Bothrops alternatus. The sequence goes on from JARGCV010000089.1 coordinate 3,131,287, forward strand.
AAAATTGGGTCCGAGCACAGGGTGACTTGACTTATGAAAGCAATATTTTATAATGGAAATCCCGGTCCCAATTGTGATCGTACGTTGAGGATTGCCAGTATGCGTAATTGTTTTGTTGTTGATGATGGAGATGGGAAAGAGGAAGGAGGAAATGGCGTGGCTGAATTTAAAAAAATGCAAAAAAGTCCCCCTCTCAAATGTAAAAAAAGATGTTGAGACTCTAGAAAGAGCACAGAGAAGAGCAACAAAGATGATTAGGGAACTGGAGGCTAAAACGTATAAGGAACCATTGCTGGAATTGGGTATGTCTAGTTTAACGAAGAGAAGGACGAGGGGGGATATGATAGCAGCCTTCCAATGTCTCAGGGGCTGCCACAAAGAAGAGGGAGTCAAGCTATTCTCCAAAGTACTGGAAGGCAGGACAAGAAGCAACGGGTGGAAACTAATCGAGGAGAGAAGCAACTTAGAACTAAGGAGGAATTTCCTGACAGTGAGAACAATTAACCAGTGGAACAACCTGCCTCCAGAAGTGGTGAATGCTCCAACACTGGAAGTTTTTAAGAAGAGACTGGACAGCCATTTGTCTGAAATGGTAAAGGGTTTCCTTCCTGAGCAGGGGGTTGGACTGGATGACCTCCAAGGTCCCTTCCAACTCTGTTATTTTGTTATTCTATAAAATATTCAGACTCCCCACCACCGTCAGAATTGTTCTCTGAGATTTATTAATGGCAAAGCTTGGGTGGAACACGTTATTAAGCTGCAGTTATTGGTTCTGCAAGCAGTGAAAAGACTTTAGTTTTAAAAATCATTTTATGAAAGATTTTAATAAGCCTAGCAAAAATGAATGCAAACTAAACTAAAAGGAAAAAAAAGGTCTGGAAAGTTCAGAAAAAAAAAGAAAAAAGGGAAAAGTAGAAGGGAAAAGACAAAGACAACAAAGACAATATTGCAGAAAGGGTACCTAACTTTCATCTCCCCAAGCATGAGCTAATATAGGAAAGGTTTATTCTCTTATAAAGTTACAAGCCTAACTTTTATCTATATGCAATCCAGGAATCATCATTTTTTAAAAACTTTTACAAAAATAAAAAGTCCACTAGGAATGATCTGGAAGAATAACAATAAACAGTTTATTTTATAATAATGAACACTAATAACAGATTATTTGTTTATAACAATAAACAAATGGCTCATGTCTGGTCAAATAATCCAACTTTATATTCCTTGTTTGTGTTCTGTGCAATCTTGTCCTTTAAATTGTTCACTCAGCTTCTCAGGATTTGATTTTTCATCCCTCTGTTGCTGTTGAAACAGGACCTTCATCTGATAATTATCAGATGATTATTATATTAATAGAAATGAATAAAAGAAGCACTTCAGAATGACAGTCACTGGAACTGCATCCAGAGATCTAGTTTCTCATGCCAAAGCATCTGTTGGATCTGGAGGTTTCATCAGAATCAAATAATGTGTGCCATAACATCACAGTGCAAGCTCTTGCTACGCAGGCGGTCTCGTTTAGCAACTATTCAAAGTTACAATAGTGATTAGAAAGTTCCTTTTTGATCAAACCTCACACTGATGATCTTTGCAGGTCTGCAAAACAAAGGAAGACGAAATCAGATCATAAGCACAGTCACAGTTTCACCTTCTCTTAAAAGACCAAGTCCCAGATGAGGACTAGCTGTTGTTGAGAGAAAAATCTTCATCAGAGTCCAGCCCAAGCCGGGAATAATCAAAATGGAGACTGCTTTAGAAAGAAGGTTGTAGTTTATTGAAGAGGAGAGCCAGACAGAAAGATGGCTCTGGAAAAACTGAACACATGTAAAAGGGAGTGGTGGGCTTTTATTTCTTTCTGGGGCTCTTGAGGTTGTTTCCTGTTCCTGTTCTGAGGCTTTGTATTTCCTATGTCATGTACTTTGACCTGAGTCTGAGTGTGTCCTTTTGTTATTGGTGGGTTAATCCTATTATGTCTCCTGTCCTTAGAATTTGGGTGGGGATATGTAGATTTTAAGTGTCTTTGTCTTCCTAATTTCTAGCTTCCTGGCTCCAACCTTCCTGAGTGGATTATTGAATTTGTATTTCTAAAAGCTGGCTTCTGCCTGGGGCAGGGATAGGAAACCTTGGCTCTTTTATGACTTGTGGACTTCAATTCTATGCTGGCTCAGGAATTCTGGAAATTGACATCCATGAATCATAAAAGAGCCAAGGTTGCCTACCCCTGGCCTAAGGGCTGAGGCTGGTTTCTGGGAAATGGTTTCTGTCTTTTTTTAAGATCTTCTCCATTACTCCTTTGGGGAAATATATTCTGCCTTTTTAATATTTCCCAAAATATTTCTTTCTCTGGATTCTTCCCACACTGTATATGTGCATGCATTGTTATGCATGCAATGTTATGGACAATGTGCAAGTTAAGCCTGCTTCGTTGTTGGCTCGGCTTGCAAATGATTTAAAGACTTTGAGGTCTGTAGATGTTGTTAAACTATTGTGGGGCAAGCAAAGGCCTTAACCAGTCTAGTTTCAGCATCCTCAACCCTGAGATGGAACAGGATTTTAAACAGTGATCTTCACCAGACAGAGACTTCAAAGGGGGGGGAAGAAACCCTCAGATCTTAGTCTCAGACTGTGGTGTCATGAGTAATCAGGAATGAGAATAATGCAAAGAAAGACATTATGATTAAATGCACGCCTCTGTAGGGACAGAGGTTTGGTGTGGGAGATGTTTGAACCTCACCATACCAGTGATGCATGAATAAGACCATAGTCAACATCTGAAGTTCCATTTCATGCCATTCCTTGGGGGCATGAGAGTACAATCATGACGATCTCAGAGACTGGCAAGTCTCTGCAGTTTCCTTGGAAAACGTTTTCAGAAGTGGTTTGCCCTTGACTGTTTCCTAGGAATGGGAGAGAGTAACTAGCCTGAGGTCACCCTGCTGGCATTGTGTCTAAAGCAGGACTAAAACTCACTGTCTCCTGGTGATTGGCCCAAAGTCACCCAGCCAGCCTACATGCCTAAGGATTAGAACTCAACATCTGCTGGTGATTGGCCCAAAGTCACACAGCTGGCTTTCATGCCTGAGGTACTAGAATTCACTGTCTCCCAGTTTCTAACACAGGGGTTCTCAACCTTGGCAACTTTAAGACTTGTGGACTTCAACTCCCAGAATTCCTCAGCCAGCAAAGCTGGCTGAGGAATTCTGGGAGTTGAAGTCCACAAGTCCTAAAGTTGCCAAGGTTGAGAACCCCTGTTCTAACAGGATGCTTTAATTACTACACCAAACTGGCTCTAAAAAAGAAAGATTTTTTTTTCAAAATATCAGAATAACAGAGTTGGAAGGGACCTTGGAGATCATCTAGTCCAACCCCCTGCTGTAGGCAGGAAACCCTATACCATTCCAGACAAATGTCTGTCCAGTCTCTTCTTAAAAACTTCCAGTGTTGTAGCATTCACAGCTTCTGGAGGCAGGTTGTTCCACTGATTAATTCTTCTCACTGTTCAGGAAGTTTCTCCTTAGTTCTAGGTTGCTCCTCTCCTTGGTTAGTTTCCATCCATCGCTTCTTGTCTTGCCTTCAGGCGCTTTGGAGAATAGCTTGACTCCCTTTTTGTGGCAACCCCTGAGATCCAAAAATCCAAGCCAACCCCGGTTGTAGTCATCCCATTTGGCAACACCAACCTGCTGAATGTAAATTGTGCTGTTCACCAAAATACGTGATAGGATGAACATCCTGACCACATCAGTATTACTGCCCTGGAACAGTGCAATGCCATCTAACACCTAAGCCTTCACAGTTCTATATTTTTCTATAATGTTCACAATATAGCTATTGCATTATAATTGTGGGGCCTGGAGGTAGCGTACACGGAAAATGTACTTTTGAGATCTTTGCACACCTTGATTTCAGGCGAGGGTTCTCAACTTGGGTGTCCTCCTCGATCCACAGCTAAGTTTAGAATACCATCTTTCGGCTGTGGCGAGGGGGGCATTCGCCCAGGTTCGCCTGGTGCGTCAGTTGCGACCCTATTTGGATCGGGAATCACTCCTCACAGTCACCCATGCCCTTGTCACCTCGAGACTCGACTACTGTAATGCTCTCTACATGGGGCAACCTTTGAAGAATGTCCGGAGACTGCAGGTGGTTCAGAATACGGCCGCGCGAGCCGTCTTGGGTCTCCCAAGACATGCTCATGTCACTCCAGCCCTCCGTGAGCTGCACTGGCTGCCAATTGGTCTCCGAACACAATTCAAAGTGTTGGTTATGACCTATAAAGCCCTATATGGCAATGGGCCAGGATACTTGCGGGACCGTCTTCTGCCTCATGAATCCCAGCGACCGGTTAGGGCTCATAGGGCTGGCCTCCTACGGGTCCCGTCTGTTAGACAGTGTTGTTTGGCGGGACCTAGGACTAGGGCCTTCTCTGTTGCTGCCCCAACCCTCTGGAATCAACTTCCCTCAGAGGTTTGTACTGCTCCTTCCCTCCTAGCTTTCCGAAAACTTTTAAAAACACATCTATGCAGACAGGCTTGGGGCTTGTGAGCTGCGCTCTGCCCCTGGGCCTTTGATTGGGACTGTATGTTGTATGAGTGGGTATAGTTTTATTGTTTTTATATTGTATATTATTATTTTAACTAATTTATATTTTGTACTTGTATTATTTGCTGTGAGCCGCCCTGAGTCTGAGGAGAACGGCGGCATATAAGTCAAAATAAAGTAAAGTAAAGTAAAGTAAAAGGTGGTGGAAAAAAAATCATACCCTTTTGGATCTCACAATAGTAAGGTTGTCTTGATTCTTGTTTCAATGCTGCCCCCTGACGTTAGATTACAAATAAATGGAGATTCTGCTATGTCGCCAGTAACTGGATTTTAATTGTGGAATTCAACTGTGGATAAACCCTGAGTCAAACTTCTCACACATTTCAATGAAATGTATTTTGATGGAATATTGCTTATTCATTGAAATCAGAATTTTGATTAGATTTGATTGTGTCAAACATGATATTCATCTAATCTCAGGTTGTTTTTGACTTCTAGTGACCACAAAGATAAGATTTTCTTATGATAACAGAATGACGGTGTTGGAAGGGACCTTGGAGGTCATCTAGTCCAGGGCTTTTCAATCTTTTCACCCATTGTACCACTTTTAGGATATGGCAACATCCGAGTACCACCAGTCGTCTAGCAAGGTGTCAAAAACTTGATGACCCCCCCAAAAAAGGAAAAAAAGTGATAAAGTACAGGTAGTCCTTGACTTACAACAGTTCGCTTAGTGACTGTTCGAAGTTACAATGGCACTGAAAAAAGTGCCCCCCCAAGCCACAGCTGAGCAAGACACCTGCCTGCCCACCCAGCGGCGCTCTTCCTCCTATCCGAGGTTTTCATTGTTGTGAGCATTTCTGTCGAGGATTGGCAGCGGAGGTGGGGTGTGGGGGGTATTTGGTTTTTATTCCCCCCGTCTGCTGGGTGGTCGCAGCAGGTTTTGGTCACTTCACATGACCCTGGGACACTGTGACCGTCATAAATATGAATCAGTTGCCAAGCATCTGAATGTAAATCACAAGACCCTGGAGATGCTGCAACATTCCTGCTGATCGGTGCTTCTTCTGGGCTCAGCAGAAGCGCCAGGATCAGTGCTGCTTTCCAGCTGATTGGTGCTTCTTCTGGGCTCAGCAGAAGCGCCAGGACCAGTGCCGAGCTCCAGCTGGAGCCTGGCACTGATCCTGGCGCTTCCGCTGAACCCTGACAGCCTTGCAGCTTCAGCCATCTCTCACTCAGGCCACCGGTTCAGCTCATTCCCCTCCCCCACTACCACTTTTCTAGGATGGTCGTGTACCACCTGCCAGGTGCCAATGTACCACAGGTGGTACCCGTGCCACTGGTTGAAAAGCCCTGTTCTAGTCCAATTCCCTGCTCAGGCAGGAAATACCATTTCAGACAGGTGATTATACAGTCTCTTCTTGAAAGACTACAGCGATGGAGACCTTATGCCATTCTAGAGAAATGGTTGTTCAGTCTCTTCTTAAAAACCTCCAGTGTTGCAGTACCTACAATTTCTGGAGGCAAGTAGTTACCCTGATTAATTTGTTCTGTCAGGAAATTTCTCCTCAGCTCTAGGTTGGGTTTCTCCTTAATTATGATCTCTCCCTAATCTGGACTCCCAGCAATGCGCTCATTACCCCTTTAACTGAGAAATCAGGGGTAAAGGAACTTGTAACTTCCAGAGAATTTAACACCAGATCTGTAAAGATTAGGAGGGTAACAGATCATGTGACAGTTTGTGGAAGTGTACATTGGACTTTGAAGAAACACGGCAGGAAAAGTATTGATCCTTCTGAACTTTGGGGGTGGAGAAGACCCCCGAGAATACCGTGGACAGCCAAGGAAAGAAATTCGTGGATCATCACACAAATGACATCAGAATTCTCCTTTCAGGCACAAATGGCATTGAAACTGATGTGAATGGAAACACTCTTTATATATATTATTGTTTGTATGTAGGTCTTTGGTTCTTCGGGTTTTCTCCCACGTAGAATTTGAAGTGTCTTGGCGACGTTTCGACGAAGTCCCATTCGTCATCTTCAGGCTGGTACTTTCGGCTTCGTGCTTCTAGGAGCAATGCTAGCAAAACATTGCAATGCTAGCAAAACATTGCTCCTAGAAGCATGAAGCCGAAAGCACCAGCCTGAAGATGACGAATGGGACTTCGTCGAAACATCACCAAGACACTTCAAATTGTACGTGGGAGAAAACCCGAAGAACCAAAGACTTACACATATATATTTAATTTTCATCAACATGTGTTAATTTTTCCAATCAACAAGTTGTCTGGAATTTGCTAAGCTAATACATGTTCAATTCCTAATCCTTCATTCTTTTCTCTAACCAAGAATAAAATAAATTCCAAATATGATAGTAGTCTGTATGTTCTTTATCTTTCAACCTCATAGTTAATCTGTCCATCTCTGCACATTCCAGTATTTTCCTGATTATTTCTTCCTCTGATGGCAATCCTTCATTCTTGCAGTATTGTGCAAAAATTGAATGGAAACACTCTTTCAGTTGTTTTTCAACTTTGGCAACTTTAAAATGTGTGGGTGTCAACTCCCAGATTACCTCAGCCAGAACTCTGGAATTCTGGGATTTGGAGTCCACACATCTTAGTCACCAAGCTTGAGGAACACTGTTCTATATAGTGATTGTAATACAGGTATTCCTCAACTTACAACAGTTCATTTAGTGGCTGAAGTTACAATGACACTGAAAAAAAGTGTCTTATGATCATTTTTCACACTTACGACTGTTGCAGCATCCCCATGGTCACGTGATTTACATTTGGATGTTTGATAATTGACTCACATTTATGACGGGCTTGTGTCATCCCCTTTTGTGACCGTCTGACAAGCAAAGTCGATGGGGAAGCCAGATTCACTAAACAACCGTGTTACCAATTTAACAACCACAGTGATACACTTAACGAATAGGGCAAGAAAAGTTGTAAAATGGGGCAAAGAAATTTCTCAGTTAGCAATATAAATTTTGGGATCAATTGGGGTCGTAAACAAGGACTATCTATAGAGCTGTAGGAGACCACTGGGCTATTTTGTCCCTACTCGTTTTCCCTTTACTCAGCTCTTTCCAAAAGAGCAGTAGAAGCAATCTTAAAGCCACAATGAAACAAGAAGAGTCACTCAAAGGAATAAATACAAAAATGAGGCTATTTTTTACACAAAGAAAAGCAATTTGAAAAGCATACTAGATTCCCCAATAAATTAATGGGTTGAAAACTTGAGGAAGCTTATCAATAGTGCTGAAAGCTATCAATATTGTAATGACACACAGCAATATTTTTCAATTTCATCAAAATTATACACACACACACACACACACACACACACACACTAGAAAGAGTACAGAGAAGAGCAACAAAGATGATTAGGGGACTGGAGGCTAAAAGCAGTGCTTTTTTTCCTAAAAAAAAAAAAAAAGGTGCTGGAACTCACACACATCATACAACCCGCCTTGCCTACCCTACAAGGTTCCATCCCAAAAAGGTGCCAGAACTCTGTTCTGGGCATTCTATGACAAAAAAAGCCCTGGCTAAAACATATAAGGAATGGTTGCTGGAATTGGGTATGTCCAGTTTAACAAAGAGAAGGATGAGGGGGGACATGACAGCAGTGTTCCAGTATCTCAGGAGCTGCCCCAAAGAAGAGGGAGTCAATCTATTCTCCAAAGTGCCTGAAGGCAGGACAAGGAGCAACGGATGGAAACTAATCAAGGAGAGAAACAACCTAGAACTAAGGAGAAACTTCCTGACAGAACAATTAACCAGTGGAACAACCTGCCTCCAGAAGTTGTGAATGCTCCAAAGAGATTGTCTGAAATGGTATAGGGTTTCCTGCCTGAGCAGGGGGTTGGACTAGATGACCTCCAAGGTCCCTTCCAACTTTATATTATTATTATTATTATTATTATTATTATTATTATTATTATTATTAGTAGTAGTAGTAGTAGTAGTAGTAGTAGTAGTAGTAGTACATACTTACGTTGATATTTAACACCATAAATACACACACACACACACACACATATTGTAGAAATATAAAATATAAAAACTGGACTAACCATCCATTAACCCTCCCTTTTCTACAATATATATATAATCTAATACTCCACTAGGGAAGACAAATTAAGAGAAATCTTGAATGGTAGATGCTAAGCAGAACACCAAATAATATTTTGCTTTTTGTCTTGGGAAAAGGAAATAATTTGAATTTTGTAGGTGGCTGGGGGAAAGCAGTTAAAAGTTTCTGAATGACTTTCAACATCTTGAGATGCAAAATAGATACGTTTACCCTCCCCTCCCCCCAGCAATTTAACTTGCATACTGTCTAATGGACACAACTGGTTTTTTGAAATTCTTCTCCAAATTTATGAACAGAGGAACTGAGGGTTTCTTCCTATTTTTCGAGAGAATGAGAAAATCACCTACTTCTTAAAAGATGACTAAGAACGTAGCCACCAGAAAAGCCCAAGTGAAAGGTTTCCTCTATTAAGATTAAATCTCTCTCTTAGTATTAAGTAGAAATCTAAGAATCTGAGAAAATTAGAATTAAAAAAACAGAAGGCCTTTCAGATAGTCACTCATGTTCTGGTCACCTCCTGACTGGACTACTGCAAGGCACTTAACACTGACTTTGCTTCTCAGAAGTTCATGTCATAAACATGATCTCATGGTTCCGACAGATGAAACTCTTCAAAGAACTTTGCGGCATTGTTTACCTTAAAGAATCTTTATTCAAGAAACATAACATCGGCACTAACATAATCGAAGCCAAAAACTGAATTCCCCTCCCCTGAGTACATAGTATCAAAGCACAATTCCCTCCTCCAATTAACAGTCATAAATCACATTTCCCTGTTAGTTTGAAATGCAGGCTTTCCCTCCAGTTCTCCAGTCCGCCAATTCTTATCATCTCTTATTTCAATAACCTTGGGTCACACACTAAGTCCAGTATTGTTATGTCTAGCTAAACTCTCATGCACATTCCTCCCCCCAACATTATCTAACTCTAACTCTAATTCTAACTCTAAGAGTAAAATATAAGAAGAAGATGGTTGAATCTCCAACTGTTGTCAAAGCAAAAACATCCGATGTTAGCAGCGTTGACATATGAGCCAAGCATGTGAGTTTTGATCACATGACCATAGGAATGCAGTAACAGTTATAAGTATGGAAAAACTATCATAAATCACTTTTTTCAGTGCCATTGTAACTTTGAGTGGTCTCTAAACAAATTGTTGTAAGTCAAGGACTACCTGTAATGCAAAATTTGCCTCAAATAAGCTTTCTGTTAGTAAGGAGAGGGAAAGGTCCTTTGAACAGGTCCACCCAATTTTATGATTCCCCCCTTCTCTCTCTCTCCCTCTCTCCCTCTCTCCCTCTCCCTCTCCCTCTCCCTCTCTCTCTCTCCCTCCCTCCCTCTCTCTCTCTCTCCCTCCCTCTCTCTCTCCCTCCCTCTTCCTCCCACCCCCCTCTCTCTCCCTCTCCCTCCCTCCCTCTCTCTCTCTCTCTCCCTCCCTCTCCCTCCCTCCCTCTTTCTCTCTCTCTCTCTCTCCTTTTGTCTTTTTTCCCATTTTGCTGGTTAACTTTTTAAAATGTTTCGTGATGTTTAATCAATAAAAATCAAGCTACATTTCGGCTAGGATGATCTGAAGGATGGGGTTGGGTGCTCTGATCTGGGTAAGGCGTATGGTGGGTGTCAGCTAAACTGGAAATTATGCAGAGTAATCTTTCATCGATCCTATGACTTTGATTAGGAAATTGTGCAGAGTAAATTTTCCATCCTTATGATGACTTTGATTCCCCATATTCAAAAAGAGGACTGTAGTTGAAATGAAAATGGCACTCAACTTTTAGCCCACTAGGTGGTGCCATAAGAAGGTGGAAAGCATGCACAATACTTCCTGTTAGCTTTTTTTTTTTTTTTTTTAGTTCACATTTAACTGCAATTCTTTGGTCTCACCTTGGGAAAGAGATTCCTGCTCTTCTTCACAAGTTGCTTGAAAATGGCTTTCAAATTACCCTGCTTGGGGTTTTCGAGCTTCCAACAGAATGGGACTGCCATTAGGCCAATCCTGCCCTGACATACTGGTGTCATCACAACACCCATTTTAACACTTGTGCTCTGAAGATGCTGCCTTGGGCAGTAGAAATAGGAGTTCATGAAGAGTGCAAAATAAGACCACTACATAGTGGGGGGGGGGAGAAAACAGGTCCAGTTACAAGCCGGGAATAAAAATGGAGGTTGCTTTAGAAAGAAGGTTCTTGTTTATTGAAGAGCAGAACAGCATCTAGTTCTGGGACTGTTGATCAATAGATTTGATGTGTACAAATGCAGTTTTACAGCATTTTGTAATTTGGAGATTTGCTTTGGGTGCTTTTCTAATGAGATTTGTGTAGCTTGTTTGCAAAGGCTAGCAATGGGTCTAAAATACTGACTTCCTTGGTCCTAATCCTGTCAAACAAATGTAATCAATTTTATCCCCATATCTTTTGTCTGTCTATTGAGCTCCCTTTGTGAATCAACAGCCAGGGGTTTCATGAGTGAAACATTGCTTCTCTATTTCTTTTCCTGAGCTTTATTCTTGTAATTTGGGGGGGGGCTAGTAAAAACAATTGGGAGGGGTGTTTTTACCACAATGGGAACATTTCCACACATGTAGAACTGTGTTTTTTTTCCAACCTTATGTGAATGTCAACTCCCAGAATTCCCCAGCCAGCATGACATAACACATGTGACATCACTGTGACTTGAGTCACTAAGGGAAAGAGAAGGGGAGAAGCATTTGTATTCTGAACCATATAGCTCTATGTAACCCTAACTAGAGAGCATGTATCAGTATGTTAGAATATCTGGCAGTTATTGAGTTAAATGCTGATTTGTTAATGGGTCAATGGGAGGAGTCTCTAAAGGGCATTGGGAGACTTCCTGGACACAAGCCAGATTGGAATGTCTTTGTCTGATAGAAGCATGGGCCATCAGATGTCACCTGATGAGCCTGAGCCATTATAAAGATGGTATGGAAGAGAGCATCATCCTTTTACCTATAGGAATGGACAAAAGATGTATTTCCCAGAGGTAACAGCATGAATGCAAGTAATCTTCCTGATTAAAAATATATTTTTGTTATGAAATTATTTCTATTGAGTTGTCTATCTGACTTGATTTAAAAGAAGGCATTTTTAACTCAGAGTTAGAATAATTTGAATGGAATCCATTTTGCATCATCACAGATCAGGGTCTTCCAAGACTTGAATGGGTTGTACAAAGTTGTATTCCTAGAAAATGTGGAACTTGTCAGCTGACACAATCGATCAAAGATTGTGGGCATATTTTCCCTTCGGGAATAAGTTTTGCTGCCTGAAAAAAAAAGCTTAAGAACCCCCAATTGGAAGGAGGCTTTCTCTTCCCCCTGCATGATCTTGTTTTTTTTTCTGGAAAAGAAGCTGACTTGAAATGGCTGATCAATTTGCTTCCTAAGCAAACTTACGATGTCTGGTTTGCAGCATACCAGCAAGCCGTCATTTTTAAACTACAGTCTTCTTAAAATGTAAATGCTCAGGAGGAGCAGGATCCGAGATTTATTCTATACCATTTGTTAATGTTAATATATTTAATCTTCCAAAGCTATATATGGATGGATGGATGGATGGATGGATGGATGGATACAGAGATATACATAGGGAGAAAGTCAAAGTCGGGACACTGTCTGCATTCATGTGAACACCTTTTTACTTACATCATGACATATTTTTTTAAAAGGCTGGGCTTCCATTGCATTATTGGGACTGTCATTCTGGAGGTTTTGCACCTCCACAGAAGGAAGGAAGGAAGGGAGGGAGGGAGGGAGGGAGAGAGGGAGAGAGGGAGAGAGGGAGAGAGGGAGGGAGCAAGGAAGGAAGGAAGGGAGGGAGGGAGGGAGGGAGGGAGAGAGGGAGGGAGCAAGGAAGGAAGGAAGGAAGGAAGGAAGGAAGGAAGGAAGGAAGGAAGGAAAAGGGAGAGGAAGGAAGGGAAGAGAGGAAGGAGGGAGAAAGGAAGGAAGGTTCCAGACTGGGAAATGACAGCAAGATTGCACCAATTTTTTATACTCCTTTTGTACCTGAGTTATATTTATTTTATTTATTTTTATTAGATTTTTATTCCACCTTTATTACGTTATAAGTAATTCAAGGTCGTGAACATATATAATACTTCTTCCCCCTTCTATTTTCTCCACAACAACAACCCTGTTGTGAGGTGAACTGATTTAGTGAGAGTGACTGGCCCAAAGTTACCTATTTTTCGTGCCTAAGGTAGGACTAGAACTCTCAATCTCCTGGTTTCTAGCCTGGAGCCTTAACCACTAGATTAGAGGTAGGCAACCTTGGCTCTTTTATGACTTGTGGACTTCAACTCCCAGAATTCCTCAGCCAGTCATGCTGAGGGGAAAGGGAGAGGTTTCCATGCTGAGTCATGCTGGCTCTGGAATTCTGGGAGTTGAAGTCCACGAGTCATAAAAGAGCCAAGGTTTGCCTACCCCTGCACTAGGGCCAAATTGGCTCTTATATGAGTCTCACATACGTGAACGTGGGATAGAGCGGACATTGTAATGGCATGGCACTGCTTTCATGATTTTGAGAGAATCATTGGATCCCAGAAATAGCTGTGGATCACCAACACTTTGCCAAAAGTCAAGATGGTGACTGGGAGAGTGTATCCAAAGCTGCCATCTTGACTTTTCTGACACACATCCACTTCAGATGTCCCTGCTCTGGAAAGAAGAAATAAATGTTGGACTGCGGAGTCTGTTTTGGGCAAATTGCTGCCTTTCTTTGCAATCCAGCACTCAGGATATTATCTAATCTTTTATCCTCAAATCACCCGATCCTCTTAAAGGGGAAGGTCATCCATCTTGCTTTTATTCAAGCCAAAGAAAAGGTAACAATTAGCTCAAAGTACAGGAGTGATCAAAAGGAATGGAATCGAATTGCAGAGTGGTTTTCTGCTTGACCTTAGCTTCACTTTTGGCCTTCAAAGCTCTGGTAAAATCCAGGAACTATGGCAAATTGGTTTTAAATGCCACGAACAAAGGGAATGGACTGCCCAGGCTATGGGAACCTTGGCCTCCTAAAAGAGAAGAATGAAACTACTTTTCTATGCCATTTGAAAGTAAACCAATTAATTCCAATTCCCGCTTGAAATGGGAACCGGTAGAGCAATTACAGCATTGTAGCCAGGACATTTTGAGGAACAAAAAGCACGTTTTGACCCCTTTCAAAAAGGAGGAAGAGAAAAGGAGAAAGGGATGGGCTAGTTCTCTTCTGTAGGGCATTCAGGAAAGGACATTTTTAACTCAAAGCAGCAAAAGTTCTTGCATTAAGGCTGGGCTAAAATGTTATGGATGTTTCAAAGGACATATAATGGTAAATCATCTAGCATACGAGAGCTAGCAAAATTTGTAATGAAATAAATGTAGAATGTTTATGGGCATTTATGGGGCCAAAATATTCAAGATGGTTGGGACAATTCAGTTGACTTGACTGTGGCAAACAATTATTGTTCTGTTTGTAAAGCTTGGTGTTGTTTGGGTCGCCATGATGATGCAGTTAGATTGTTATGCTTGTATTTTCTTTGGATCAGAAATTGTTTGTTTATTTGTTAACTTGCAGCATTCTGTTCAATGAAGAACTATTCTTCTCCAGTTCCAGGTTTTAGATGCAATTAAATGATGGAAGACGTGTGCCCTTTTTAGATGTTTTGCTTGTAAAAAAGAATCTAATAGAAAAGAATCTGTGTAGCTTAAGCCTGAACTGTAGAGACCCTGGTGTTCTTTGAACTTGGTTGTTCATTGCCTGACTAACGTTGGGAAGAAGGAAGGAAGGAAGGAAGGAAGGAAGGGAGGAAGGGAGGGAGGGAGGGAGGGAAGGAGGGAGGGAAGAAGGAGAGAGAGAAGGAGGGAGGGGAAGAGAGAAGGGAGGGAGGAGAGAAGGAAGTAAGTTTTATTACCCAACTAGGGTAACATCTTCAGCACTGATGTTGTTCCCTAGTTGGGTAAAGAAATGTCTACATCAGACATGTCAAACTTGCTACGTCATGTGACATCGCGCGACATATCGGAACTTTTTCCCCATTGCCGGCAATGGCGTGGGTGCGGTTTCATTGTTGTTGTTGTTGTTGTTGTTGTTGTTGTTGTTACATCCCATTCAGCCCAACAGCCCCCTTGTCTACATGGTAGCTGACTCCATATAGTAATTTCTGGTCTTCAATTGTTCCCTCCCATCAGCTGGTCTTTAACTAACTGTTGTAATTTAGGTGCCTGATCCTTCATGAATTAATGCCATCTCTTTTTACCTCCTGACGATGTGGTGGAACATAGTCTGGAAGTGCAGGAGAAAGGGGACAAAGAGGCAGCAGAGCTTGGAATGTCTGGTAGGCAGGAAGAGGGTGAAGGTGGACCAGTGGTGGGATTCAAATACCTGAACAACCGGTTCTCTGCATGGATGCAGGCCTGGGCCTTTGAGGCCTAGAAAGGACTTCTGGAAGTGGCATCTTGAGGCCTTGAACAGACTTCTAGAAGCAGTGTGCATTTAGCCGATTCTCCGAACTCAACATAATTTAGGTGAGAACCGACTGAATCCCACGACTGAGGTGGACCCTTCCTAGCAGTTCACAGAATATACCTAATAGTTATGCAGATAAATCTTTTAATCTGGCAAGATTCTGTTTGTAGGTGAATAACTCCTCAGAAACAACTCCACGTGTCATACTTGGTTCTTTGCAACCTGACAGTAATTCAGTCCTTCTCAATCTTTCTCAACGTGGCAACTTTAAGATGTGTGGATTTCTAATTGTCTCTTTGTTGCACAGGTCTTTCCCCAGAATGCCACCACCACTGTTACTACCACATCACCACCTGTCATCTCTTCAGCGACCGAAGTCTACACACGAACACAGTACTGTAAATGGCCATGTGAATGTCCAACAACAGTACCTCTGTGTCCCTCAGGGGTCAGTCTGCTCACGGATGGATGTGAGTGTTGTAAAATGTGTGCCAAGCAAGTTGGAGAGAAGTGCAACGAGTTGGACATCTGTGATATTCACAGGGGCTTGTACTGTGACTACAGCAGAGATGCACCTAGGTACGAAATAGGAGTGTGTGCACGTAAGTGAAGTAAATATCTTTTTTTTGTTTTAAAAAAGCAAAGTGTTGGCTCACATATTAATCCAATTCTGCTACTCCTTCTTTTGGGGATGACTCTGTGCAATAGTTCACCTTCTTCTTTTCTGCTTTTGCTTTGTGCTTCCAAACTCCTAAGCTGCATCAAGATCACGTGAAGTATTGGTACTGATTTATACTGCACTGGTAAGACCACACTTGCAATACTGTGTCCAGTTCTGGTCACCATGATAAAAAAGAAGATGATGTTGTGTCTCTAGAAAGAGTGCAGAGAAGAGCAACAAAGATGAGTAAGGGATTGGAAGCTAAAGCACACACTGAGCAGTTGCAGGAAGTAACAATGTCTAATCTAACGAAGAGGAAAGGGGTTATATAGTATGATAGCAGTTTCCAATATTTGATGGGCTGTCATAGAGAAGAGTAGACATTCATGTAGACATTTCATTACCTAACTAGAGAATATCATCAGTGCTGAAGATGTTACCCTAGTTGGGTAATGAAACTTCCTTCCTTCCTTCCTTCCTTCCTTCCTTCCTTCCTTCCTTCCTTCCTTCCTTCCTTCCTTCCTTCCTCCCTCCCTCCCTCCCTCCCTCCCTCCCTCCCTCACTCACTCACTCACTCACTCACTCACTCACTTTAAAGAGAACCAGTAATATTAGGGCTGTAAGAGGATGTAAAGGATTGAGAAGCTCATTTTGTAAGCTGCCCAGAGTTTTGAAATAGTGAGAGGGCATGTAAATTTACTAAATAAACAAAAAATATTATAGTCCTTCTTGGACAAAGCATCTCCCAGCCATTCATTAAAACTGCCACATCTTAATTCAGCCCTTTTCCGGAGCCCGCACAAAGATGCAGCTGCTTTCATGAACAAATCATGAAGGTAGCACAGTTTTATTGCAACTTTTAAAGCAGCTGCAGTTTTTTGCAGATTCATATGAAAACGTTGTACCCATGCTGCAGGCCCAAACTGCATCTGAATTACGTCCCAAACTGCATCTGAATTACGTTTGAAGAAGCATGCTTTTTTATATAAATGTTTTATTAATTTTCAATTTTTACAAACAAGTGCTTATTAGACAACATGTTGACTGGGTCCATTAATAATTCCGTGGTACATATAAGCTTCTTCAAACTAAATCTAATATTACACCATCTAATACCTCTTCTCTTTTTCCGGTAATACACATTTTTCCACATTAAGCAAATACAATTCTTATCATTGTTAATAAATATACAGTTGAATATCAGCATTTATTACAGTTTTCTAATAGTATCAATAATATCAGTTTAAAATATCTTTTCTAACCAAAGTATATCTTGATTGCGTTTGCACTCAATATCCATTTGTTCGGTCGGTATCCTATTTTCACTTTTTTTCCAGTTTAAATTTCCCATCCATATTCAAAATGTCCCAATCATTTATAGTTTCAAGCCAAGTTATATTTGGGTAACCAAAAGCTTCCCTTATCCAAACTTCTTAGCATTTTCTTTTCCCTTTTCATGCCAAAATATAATATTCTGATTACCAATCTTATCTATCTAGTTATAATAATAATATCATGGTTCTCATGAATAAAATATATCAATGCATAAAACGCGAAGTTGATTAATTAATTAATTAATAATAATAATAATAATAATAATAATAATAATAATAATAATAATAATAATAAAGTTGGAAGGGATCTTGGAGGCCATCTAGTCTAACCCCCTGCTCAGGCAGGAAACTCTATAGCATTTTGGAGAAATAGCTATCTATTCTCTTCTTAAAAACTTCCAGTGTTGGAGCATTCACAGCTTCTGGAGGCAGGTTGTTCCACTGGTTAATTGTTCTAACTGTCAGGAAGTTTCTCCTTAGTTCTAGGTTGCTTCTCTCCTTGATTAGTTTCCATCCGTTGCTTCTTGTCTTGCTTTCAGGTGCTTTGGAGAATAGCTTGACTCCCTCTTCTTTGTGGCAGCCCCTGAGATACTGGAACACTGCTATCATGTTCCCCCTCGTCCTTCTCTTCATTAAATTAGACATACCCAATCCCAGCAACTGTTCCTTATATGTTTTAGCCTCCAGTCCCCTAATCATCTTTCTTGCTCTTCTCTGTACTCTTTCTAGAATCTCAACATCTTTTTTACATCGTGGTGACCAAAACTGGATGCAGTATTCCAAGTGATCTTGATTCTATCCCTCTGTTAATGCAGCCTAGCATTGTGTGTTGGCTTTTTTGGCAGCTGCAGCACACTGCTGGCTCATATTTAAATGATTGGCCACTAGGACTCCGAGATCCCTCTCACAGTTACTACTATTGAGCAAGGTACCCCCTATACGAAACTAATCAAGGAGAGAAGCAACCTAGAACTAAGGAGAAACTTCCTGACAGTTAGAACAATTAACCAGTGGAACAATCTGCCTCCAGAAGCGGTGAATGCTCCAACACTGGAAATTTTTAAGAAGAGACTGGACAGTCATTTGTCAGAAATGGTATAGGGTTTCCTGCCTGAGCAGGGGTTGGACTAGATGACCTGCAAGGTCCCTTCCAACTTTATTATTATTATTATTATTATTATTATTATTATTATTATTATTATTATTATTATTATTATTATTATTATTATTATTTATAAAGCCTACTGTGCAAAGTTGCATTAAACTACACCTGTACATTTGGTTTTTCTTGCCTAAATGTAGAACCTTACTTTTTTCACCATTGAATTTCAATTTGTTAGATAGCGCCCAGTGTTCAATTTTCAAGACAGAGTGTTGTTCTTCTCACCAACCTTTTGCTGATGCTCCTTCTTGTCCTTATAGAAATGGTTGGCGTGGGCTGTCTTCTCAATGGAATTAGGTACAACAATGGGGAGAGCTTCCAGCCCAGTTGCAAATATAACTGCACCTGCCTCAACGGGGCTGTGGGTTGTACCCCTCTTTGTACTGACTCCAAGCCACCCCTCGTTTGGTGCCCAAACCCGAAGCAGATTAAGGTCAAGGGTGAATGCTGTGAAGAGTGGGCCTGTGATTATTCAAAGAAAAACAGGAAGACAGCTCCACGACATCTCTCTTCAGCAGGTAAGATGGGGGTAAAGGAAGCCCAGCAACGAGGACAGGAAACTGGCTGGGGAATTCTGGGAGTTGAACTCCACACGTCTTCACGTTGTCATGGTTGAGAAACACTGTCACAAAGTATGGGATTTTAGGGTACATAAAAAGTGGGAATGGGCGGGTTGTAATTCATCAAGTTGTGAGAACTCAGCCATTATTATAGCAACTTTGGTGAACCAAGTGATCACATTAAGCCTTTGTAAGGTTTTTTTTTTTTGTTTGAGCAAAGCCCGGCACATGAATTTAACAAATGTATTCTGTTAATCAAGGTGGGATCATGCCTGTTTTAAACAAGAAACTGGATGGGTGACCTTGGACCTCTCTATAGCAAATCACTTCTGAGAAATGTGGCCAAGATGGTTGCACAGACTTGTCCAAGCAGACTACAAGTCAGAACTGTCTTGAGGGCTGACAGAAAAGGGGGTGTCCCCAAGTGTGGAGATGTGCAAAGTGTCTTCATACTGTAAGACCCAAAAGGCAACTTGGACTTTATTTTTGCCTGAAGACTGTTGAAGGAAAAGTCTTCACCCTGGTTCATCCAAGCCAGGGATAAATAAATAACATGACAACTGCTTTAGAATGAAGGTTGCAGTTTATTAAAGAGCCAGACCGAAAGATGGATCGGGCAGGAAAGAGGAGAGAAAAGAAGGGGTGAGCACATGTGGGTAGTAAGTTTTTATACCCACTGAAGCCTTTTGTTTGGAGTAGTTTCCTGTTCCTGTGTTGAGGCTTTGCATTTCCTGTGTCACGTATTCTGACCTGAGTCTGGGTGTGGCTTTCTGGTATTCTTGATGGTGGTGGGTTAATCCTATTATGTCCCAAGGGTTATATCCTGCTTCCCTGGTGATGGGGCTAATGACTCCTAGAGTTTGGGTGGGGTATGCAGATTTTAGGTGTCTTTATCTTCTTGATCTCCTAGCTGGGGCCTTTCTGATGGTTTACATCTGCATTTGTACAGAGCTGGCTTCTGCTTGGGAGAGAGAGAGACTTGGGGGCAGGGTTGGTTTCTGCTTTTAAAATCCTTTTGAGGAAATATATTTTTCTGCCCTTCTAATATTTCCTTCTTGGTGGGGGGGTGATTTCCCACAAGACGTTGCGCTTCTCATCAAAGAAGCTTCTTCAGTTCTGCCATCCAAGTCATGGCTGTCCCAAAGGTGCTTTTTCCCCAAAGGCTTCCTTTGTTTTTGCTTGAAGAGGTTTCGCTTCTCCTCCAAGAAGCTTCCTCAGTTCTTGGATGAGAAGCAAAATGTCTTAAAGCAAAGCTAAAGAAAGTCCAGCTGCCTTTGGGACAACCATGACCTGGATGACTGAGAATCTCCACAGACATTATCTTCATGAGACTGATAACAAAACCTCAGCTAATTTCATCAATTTATTTATTTATTTATTTATTTGATTTGACTTCTATGCCGCCCTATTCCGGAGAACTCAGGGCGGCTCACAACATAAATAGAAATCACCAGTTAAAATACATATATAAAAACCCCTAAGTTAAAAGAAAACCAATCATTCAACAAACATACACACAAACATACACTGGCTAGGGGCAAGATGTTAACTGCCCCAGGCCTGCCGGCAGAGGTGTGTTTTAAGCAGTTTACGAAAGGCGGAGAGGGTGGGGGCGATACGGATCTCCGGGGGGAGTTGGTTCCAGAGGGCCGGGGCCGCAACAGAGAAGGCTCTTCCCCTAGGCCCCGCCAGGCGACACTGTCTGGCTGACGGGACCTGGAGAAGGCCGACTCTGTGGGCCCTAACCGGCTGCTGGGATTCATGGGGCAGCAGACGGTCCCGTAAGTAACCTGGTCCGATGCCTTTGCTTTTGTCAGTTTATGGAGGAGAAATTGAAACATGGCAGAAGAACTGTATCCTGCAAACATCTCCCTGGAGCCCTTGTTCCAAGACTTGCGGAATGGGCATTTCCACAAGGATCTCAAATGATAACGCCCAGTGCCAGTTTATGAAACAGAGCCGGCTCTGTATTCTGCGCCCTTGCGAGGTGGACATCACCAGGCACATTAAGGTATCTACTACGTAAGACTAGGACAGTTGAGGGAACTTTTGGAGAGGAGAGGTCAGGGCTGCAGTGGGAGTTCGATCAGGGTTGGACCCCCCCCCATGGGAGAGAGGTTTTTCGGTAGACTGGAGAATGCGTAGTTTTGTGTGCTGTCTGCATCCTGCGGGTGAGGTTTTGCTTGTTTGTGTGGACTGGTTGCTGGCATGCCGCAGCCCGGTACTGGTCCATGGATTGGTGTTTGGGGACCCCTGCTTTACAGCACTCTCTGAACAGTTTATAGAATCAACATATTGCCCCCAACAATCTGGGTCCTCATTTTATGGACCTTGGAAGGATGGAAGGCTGAGTCAACCTCAAAAGGTTGTCCAATTTCTCCAGTGTTGGAGCTTCTGGAAACAAGCTATTCCACTGATTGTTTTAACCATCAGAAAATTCCTCCTTAGTTCTAGGTTGCTTCTCTCCTTGATTAGTTTCCATCTGTTGCTCCTTGTCCTGCCTTCTGGTGCTTTGGGCCCCTTCTTCTTTGGGGCAACCCCTCAAATATTGGAACACCGCTATCATGTCCCCCCCTAGTCTTTCTTTTCATTAGACTAGACCAGGGGTAGGCAACCTCAGCTCTTTTATGACTCATGGACTAGCTACCTAGCTGACTCAGGAATTCTGGGAGTTGAAGTCCATGAGTCATAAAAGAGCCGAGGTTGCCTACCCCTGGACTAGACCTACCCAATTCCATCAATAGAAATTTTGGGCTTAGTTGTGATCGTTAAGTTGAAGACTACTTTTATGTTTTCTTTTCCTTTTAGAAGGAAAAGAAAGGATGTCCATTTTGGTCAACTTTGCACCATCCATGGTTAATTCTTTTCACGTCTCTTCTCTTCTCCCTTTCTTGTAGCCTGGGAAGAAATGCTTAGCAGTGTACAGAGGAGAGGAGCCCATGAACTATACGCTCTCTGGGTGCACAAGTAAGGTCAACTACAGGCCTAAGTACTGTGGCCTTTGTATGGATAACCGTTGCTGTACGCCCTACAAATCAAAGACCATTGAAGTCAACTTTCACTGTCCAGATGGGACCAGCTTTTCCAGGGAAATCATGTGGATTAATGCCTGTTTCTGCAACCTGAGTTGCAAGAACCCCAATGACATCTTTGCTGACTTAGCTCATTATCACGATTACTCTGAAATGGCTAATTGACTTGACAGGAGTTGATGGGAGGGGGGGAGAGGAGAAGCACAAGAGGAAAAAAAAAGAACAGGCTGGCAAGACCTACAATGTATTATTACTCTGATTTTACAGAGGGTTAAAAATTAATAATTAAAGGTTGTTGTTTGTTGTTATTGCAACTGTTTCACCTGAATTTATATATTTATATATATATATTTCATCATGGTAGCTTAAAGCTACCTTTGGCTCAATCTGTGGGTTTTAGAAGTCATGCTGGGAACAAATTGTTGGAAAGCAGGCTGTTAGGTCTTTGTGCGTTATCTAGAGCTGTGTGAGAGACTAAATCAGCTTTTAAGATCAGGTTTCTGATCTATCAGCCACAAAGTTGTACTAAAGCAGGGGTTCTCAACCTTGGCAACTTTAAGACTTGTGGACTTCAACTCCCAGAATTCCTCAGCCAGCAAAGCTGGCTGAGGAATTCTGGGAGTTGAAGTCCACAAGTCTTAAAGTTGCCAAGGTTGAGAACCCCTGTACTAAAGCAAGCCCATTGCTGAGCATTTGCAAAGGAACTAATGGGATATTTAAGCTTTGAACCCGTTTGCCTTTCCTTTCTCCTACATATTTCATAAAAGCTCAGTAATAAGCTCATAAGTTACCAGCCTGTTGTATGAGCTAACCAGCTGTGGGCTGAGACGTATGAGAAATTATGGAGAAAAATGGGAGATTTCCTATCCTTGCAAAACCACCATTCGTTTCTGAGCTGTGCATAAAGGAGGGAGCGTTCCGAGGAACAGGGAACACAACTCACTTCCCTGAAGAATTGGGCCTTTTTCAACTTTGGCAAGGCTGGCTTGGGAATTCTGGGAGATCCGTTTCCCCAGCATATTCCACACCAGGCATCAGCTTCACGAGAGCCATGGTTTGGCACACAACCTAGATCCCGTGCAGGTGGAGAAGACGTTTTGCTCGCTCGCCCGGTGTGTCCCGGTTCCTAACAATCCATGGACCAGTACCAGTCTGTGGCCCAAGGACTGGGGACTCGTTGTGGAAGCCTTTAAGGTCAACCACCAGTGACTTCTGGTTCCCCCCCCAGAAAAGCCGTGTTTTTGAATGGCAAAGACAAGCCAGTGAACAGGGAGATCATGTCTTCAACCTCTGCGTCTCACGAATTTCACATGGGGCTACCCTTGAAGTGTTCGGAGACTACAATTAGTGCAAAATGCAGCTGCGCGAGCAGTTGTGGGCCTTCCTCGTTGTGCCCACATTTCATCAACTCTCCGCATGCTGCATTGGTTGCCTATTGGTCTCCAAGCACAATTCAAAGTGTTGGTTATTACCTATAAAGCCCTTCATGGGATGGGACCAGGATACTTACGGGACCGCCTTCTGCCACATATTTCCCTACGACCGGTGAGAGCGCACAGGGTTGGCCTCCTCCAGGTCCCGTCAGCGAAACAATGTCATCTGGCGGGTCCTAGGGGGAGGGCTTTCTCTGTTGTGGCGCCCGCCCTCTGGAACCAACTGCCTCCTGAAGTCCGCGTTTCTCCGACTCTCCCAGCCTTCCGAAAGAATTTAAAAACCTACCTCTGCCGCCAGGCCTGGGGATGATTGTTGATTGTGGTGTGACTGATGAGTATGTGTGGGGTTTTATTTTTAATGTTTTTTGTTCAGATTTAGATTAAATTGTTTTATATATATGTTGTGAGCCGCTCCGAGTCTTCGGAGAGGAGCGGCATACAAATCCGAATAAAATAAATAAAATGCTTGGAATTGGCAAATCACCAACTGCTGCTCAGGTTTCACGTGTCCCAAGTCGTTTAAATGCCAGTCTATAGCTACCTAGACTCCTTTTTATCCTTTCCTAACTGGTCTGATTAGATGCCCTTCAGTAAACTGCCACCCTCCAGATTTACAAGGACACTGGCTGGAAACCAGCTTTAGTTGTGATCCTGACACACCTAAGAGGTTCAGGCTGGGGAAGAAAGACTGACTTTTGATGTTGTTTTTTTTAAAAAGTCCTGCTCGTTCAGTTATTCTTAATAAAAAGCATTATTCCTCCTCCTCCTCCTCTTCCACTCCCCCACAAACAAACATCCTTACCACTATTCTGGACACAGAAAAAAAAAAAACCAAACACTGCAAAGTTACAAATTTATTTTGTTTGAAATAAATACAAATAATTCATTAATAAACTTTCCCCCAAATAGGCAAGTCGAGCCTCTCTATCACAATCTGATATTCCTCATTATAAAGTTTCCAGAACACTTTGAAGTGGTTATTTGAAGGAGGGGGAAAAAAAAAAACCAGGCAATTAACCTAGGGTGAAAATCAGTTCTCGTGAACTACCTCAGATATTCAGCTCCGGAGATGCTAAATGATGTAAATGCTTAATATCCAAAAATTCATTAGCTATATTAAGTCTTTGTGAAGTAGCAAATAGATCAAGCCAGTGGAAAAATAGATATAATTATGTTTCTATAAAAATTCTCATCTATGCCAGAAACCTGGCGAGCTGTCTTGCTCATAGCTTCCCATCCTGTAGCGCTGCAGACACCGGCAAAGTAGCTTTTTAAACTGTAGAATCAATACAATCTAATTTTACAATCATCAAACTAAATCTCTTATTACAGTTTTGCCTCTTCCTCCAACATTTTTTGGACATTTATTCAGCCCCAATTTCAAAGTCTTAAGAGGCTGATCAGATAGTTCTTTTTAATCACTATACACGAATTCCACTGTCTTAATTTACTGCTAGAGTAAATTCAAGAATGAGATGCTTGTCACTTCTGCTCCAAACAATTTTGAAGCAAACATTGGAGAGGTGAATGAGTGGGTGGGGATATCCCTGCAGGAAAACGTGCAACACCAGAGTGGTTTAATTACAGTAAAGACAACAGCTTTAAGATCACCCGGTGAAATGCAAAATTGAAGACCAAATGTGGTACATTTCTAAAAATCCCAAACACTTACTCTGATTAAGCAGCATGAAAAGACTGCAGCTAAGTTCTCGGGTCTGGAATCTCTGAAAGGCAGTGGGCTTTGCCTCCAAGTTGTATCAATTTCCCTGTTTTTAATGTGGTTGTGTAGCAAACAAAGAGCTTGGATGCTTTCCATGAAGCCAGTCACTCAACTCCCTTTGAGGAATAGGTATAGTCAGACCAGAGGCTAAAGAGTTTTGAAAATCTCCCACTGTTTTCTTTTCTTTCTTCCTCACCTCCCCTTCCACAATGAAGTCTTAAAATCAGATTGGAAAAAAACCCAATACCGTTTCATTTTTAGAACTAGGCAAAAGGAGAGCCAAAGATGACCCACGGCCCATGAGCTTCAGGCAATCCGTTTCCGAAAAAGACAGACAGAATAGATTGCAATTTTGGATCTTAATATACATATATATATTGTATATATATTAGATCAATAACTGGATGAGTGTTAAAGCCATCTAGAAGTAGCTGGAAAGAAGATCAGCCATTTGATTAGGGAAATAGAGCATCTGAGATGTTTGGGTGTTTTTTTTTATTGGTCCCCGTGGATTTGAGGAAGGGAGGGGCAGAGATCCATTTGTTATGGGGAACACCTTAGGTTAAATACTGCAATGCACAGCCTGAGGCGGTTGGATCATGGTTTGGACAGGACACTTCCATTGACTTGGGGCTCGATTGTCCACTGATCTTGGCAGAAGTAGAACTCAGCTCGATCTCTGCGGCAGCCTGATTCCGAGGGGCTTCCCCAGTTTGGGCCCTGCTTCTGGGGGCCTCGCCTGTGTGAGACCGACTTCGGGCACCTTCCGCGGTGTGGGATCGGCTCCTATTCCCTTCCATGGACGTGACACTGGAGCCGGAAGCTGTGCGGGATCTCATTAGTCTGGTCATGCTTGCGGAAGGCACTGTCAACGGAAAACTCGGCGTTAGGAGGAGATACATTAATTTGCAATGACCGTTATGTAAAAATGGAGGAGGGTTTGTGTGTGTGTGTGTGTGTGTTGCATGCAGTTTTTTCAGCCAAGAACCAAATTAGGCCACGGATCGAAGCGTGAGTAAGATCAGGATAAGAAATACATTGCTTTATTTATTTATTAACTGATCTTACTGTCGGGCATCAAAGATCAGTTCCACATGTAAAGGTCCAATTAATCAGGTCTAGTACCTGCTTAGAATTAGGTAGGGGTCAACAAAATTCAAGGGGGATTGCCCACAGTTTGCTTGTAGCTACATAGAGATTCTAGACTTGCCCCTCTTTTAACTCCATCCCCAGTTCTGCCACTCCTTCCACTTTACTTACATGATGGTTAATTTTTATCACATTAAAACATATATATATATGGGGAGGCTCTGGAGACTACACCCAAGGCTCCAAAGAATAGGGTTTATTTATGTGCTCCCTGATGTAGGTTTTCTACCCAATACCACAAGGCAAAACCCCAAGACAAAAATCTACTGATTATAAGTGTTTTGCGATTAAGGAAATAATTTAGAAAAAAGAAGGGAAGAAGAGAGAACCACAAAATCTCCAGAGATAACAACGACCAAAGCAGACCATCAGTCAGATACATCGGGACTTCTCAAACAAAAGCAACTGAATGCATTGTACACAGTTTCAGCCACACACGACACCCACCTGCGACAGCAACCTAGCCAATTTTTTTCCCCCCAAGCAACAACTACTTACTGTATCCCATTCCCTGGATGAAGTATTTGAAAGCTTCAGCAAGCTTGGCAGGCTGTAAAAAGGAAACGCAGCGTGAATGAAATAATCACCTGTTATTAAGTATTTCCAAAAAAAGGAGATTGGACAAAGAGTAGTCGAAACAAAAGACCTCAGATCCATTGAATACGTTTAGAACTGTGGAAGAAATTGCCAACTTAAATACCTCTGCAACCCAACACTAAAACCTATGATGAAGTCACTTTGGTACGGTTACATATTTCACAGTCTGGTTAGTTAGTTGGTTATTTACTTACTTCCTGCCTTTATTATTTTTACAAATAACTTAAGGTAATAAATATATACAGTGCAATTTTTTCCTCCTATTTTTACCCTGCAACAACAACCCTGTGAGGTGAGTTGGGCCTGACTGAGGAATTCTGGGAGTTGAAATCCACAAATCATGAAAGGGCCAAGTTTGAAGACCCCTGGACTAGAACTCAGTCTCTTGTTTTCTAGTCAGACCTAAACCACTAGATCAAAATGGCTCTCAACTCTACTTATGGAGTTGTGCTTTCCACCAAAGATGGTAAGTATAAATCTTTAAAGCGCTCCATGGCATCGGACCCGGATATTTACAGGACCGCCTTCTGCCAGCAAATACCTCCCGCCGTCCGGTACGCTCCCACAGAGTGGGCCTCCTCAGGGTGCCGTCGGCCAGACAATGTCGGCTGGCGACCCCCAGGGGGAGGGCCTTCTCTGTGGGAGCTCCAACGCTTTGGAACGAGCTCCCCCCCAAACTCTGTACGATGACGGAATTGCGCTCCTTCCGTCGAGAATTAAAAACATATCTTTTTCGACAAGCCGGCCTGGGATAGTAGCTCCGGTACCAACAGGGCCATAATTGTTTTAGGGGGTTGAGCTTTTAAGATAATGTATTGGGTTTTAATTGATTCTGGGCCAAATTGTTTAATCTATTTTTAATCATTTTAATTTTTGTATGTTGATGTTTTTAATTGGGCTGTACACCGCCCCGAGTCCTTCGGGAGGGGGGCGGTATAGAAATCGCAAAAATAAAAATAAATAAATAAATAAATAAAGGTTTGCAACAGACCAAATCTTGGTGAAATTCTCTTCAGTACTCATTACCTTTGGTCGCCCCAAATCAATTCTCACCTGGGAAACCTGAGGAAGACCACCACAGTCAGCCATCTGCAAAAGAAAAAGTAGCCAGCGTTGTTTTAATTTTAATCAAATCCTACTTCCTCAACAATACCCGTTTACTTGCCCTGACTTCAAAATCATCTACATAGAAAGAACAGATTTTATCATTGGATGTGAGAAGCAAAAAGATTTCTGGATACATCATAGAGACGTTAAAGAGATGTTTCTGTTTAAAGGTGGGGATGTATTTTTACTCTTCTGGCGATAATGTTCACTCAGAAATCTGTTCAGAAGAATTTTAAGGAGGGTTTTCTAACCAAAGTAATATTCCATTTTAGCTGGAGATTCCTAATGCCGGCCGGTAAAGGGGTAGAGAAAATACTTATTTTCCAAATGGAATAATTAGTAATAATAGCTAAGAGGTCTTAACCCACACTTTGTTCATAACGTATAACAGGGGTCTTCAAACCTGGCCCTTTTATGACTTGTGGACTTCAACTCCCAGAATTCCTCAGCCAGGCACACTGGCTGAGGAATTCTGGGAGTTGAAGTCCACAAGTCATAAAAGGACCAAGTTTGAAGACCTCTGTGGCATATAATGTTCTTCACATCAGTCCTTCAGATATGTTGACCTTCAACTCCCAGAATTCCACTCGTTTGGGAATTCTGGGAATTCACAGGCAAATACATCTGTACTGGTAGGCACCAAATTAGGGAGGCTACTCTCTACCACAATTCTGCTGAATGAATATCCTTTATTTCTTTTTTTGTTTCACTCTCCATTTCTTTGTGAGAATGGGCAACTTACTAGCTGAAAAGGCATAAATTAACTAAATGAATAACTGGATTCACCATGCAAATTTTGGAGTCAAAGCATTTGAGGAGTCTGTACGGTTTGAGGGAAAACTTGGGAGAAAACCAATTGTTGATGAGTTGTTATCAAATATAACTCAAGTTCTGCCATCCTTCAGATCCATCAGCATGTTTTTGATTCACCGCCCAACTTTTAAACGAAACAAACCATTTGCATTGGTGGGAAAAAAATTTGAAAGAACTTTCCACCCGCCCGTCCCCCTTTGCCAGATCAGGAATATACCGGTAGGAAAAATTGTTAATGCTGTTCCAAATGGCACCCCGTCGTTACCAGCACAAAATGGACCCCTCAAAGACTAAATATAGAATGAGGGATGTGAACAAATGGCTCGAGTTCCAGAAAGATCCGTCTGGTAGTACTCAGAATGCCCGAAGTAACCTCTCATCCCCAGAACCTTCTTAAGTGTTTACTGTATTAAGCTCCATACAGATCAATCTTATACGGTAGGCTGTGAAATGGTGCACGTTTACCATGTGAACCTGCACGCTTCCCTCCTGGCAGGATTAAAATCTATTACGGGATAAATTTCTAAACATAGTAGTTGCGTTACCTTCTGACCCCCTAATTACATTTAAGAGCCCTAATGCCTGTGCAGAAATGTAGGTCAGTGATTCTGCAGTCAAGGAGAAGGGAGACTTCCATACGTCTAGCCTCCAGCTTCCCACTTCTCTTTGACTTCACTACCATTTGCTAGTTTATCTCCCAACCAGTTGCATTGCTCTAAGTCAGCGGTTCTCAACCTTTTTCAGGCCGAGACCCCGACCTGCGCCGCCCATGCACGGCGTGACCCCAACCTGCGGCGTGTATGCACGACACGACGGCCCGCATCGCGCATGTGCGGCGGCCCGAACCGCGCATGCCAGTGTGCGTGCGACGGTCCGTAACGCGCATGCGGGCGCGATGGGCTGAATCGCGCATGCGCGACGGCCAAGGGGAAATGGGAAAAAAAATGGCGGACTGCGGTGTTTGGCGACCCCCGTGAAACGGTCATTCGACCCCCAAATGGGGTCGCGACCCACAGGTTGAGAACCGCTGCTCTAAGTACTAATGCCTGGATCAAAACACACTAGTCCGGGAGTGTCCAACCTTGACCACTTCAAGACCCATGGACTTCAACTCCCAGAATTCCCCAGCATAGGAGTTGAAGTCCACGGGTCTTGAAGTGGTCACGGTTGGGCCTGCCTGCTTCTAGTCCTTTTCACAACAATTTGAACTCTTCCATACAAATCCCAAGAGCTATGCCTTGGGCCCAGGGGTGGGATTCAAATACGTGAACAACCGGTTCTCTGTGTGGATGCTGCTGCTTCCGGAAGTCCATTCTGGGCCTGGCCTGGGCCGCAAAATATTAGCTACCGGTTCTGCCGAAGAGATGCGAACTGGCTGAATCCCACCACTGCTTGGACCCCAGTGGTTACCTTTAGAAGCGTAGTCTTTGTTGGGTCAAGTTTAGCGTTGCAGTCCACCTGTGAGGAAAAGGGACAGAGAGAAGGAAAGAGGCTCACTGGCTGAGGAATTCTGGGGGTTGAAGTCCACAAGTCATCAAAGGGCCAAGTTTGAAGACCCCTGGCATATAATGTCCTTCACATCAGTCCTTCAGATATGCTGACCTTCAACTCCCAGAATTCCACTCCCTTGTTTGGGAATTCTGGGAATTCACAGGCAAATATATCTGTACTGGTATCGCACTTTCAGAAAAACCTCTTGTAGGCAGCTTTACTTGCTTTAAGGCTAAGTCCCAACTAGCGAAGGAATTCCATTAGAAGTAGTCTCCAACTTCCAGCCGTTCATTTGGTGACGGTTTGAAGTCACAACGTGTTGGAGAAAAGTGACTTACAATCAGTCCTCACACTGATGACCGGCCGTGTCCCCCACGGTGACCATTCTGATTTGGGGTGCTCGGCAACTATCACACGTTTATCACGCGATGACTGTTTGTGAGCTCAGCCAGCGCCAAACAAGCAAAATCAATGGTCGCAATTTGCGATTATGTGGTGTTTCACTTAATGATGGCACCACTTAACAACGAATCGTCCGATCTCTATTATGGCGGTAAGTCAAGAACTATTTGTAGAGGATTTTCAGAAGTCACTAGTGAAATTCTGGATGCTTAAAGGAATATCACTGGATGTTCCATTATTTTTTTCTGATGCTCTTTCCTGCTTCTTAATAGGCAGGGACAGGAATTCTGTTTTCCTGTTTTTCACAAATCTCGCTTAAGGTTGCAAAGGTTCAAAGCTGGCAGCGGCCCCCATGAACTCTCCTTTGCTCTCCCCATTTTACTTCTTTGCTGACACTCAGAAACAGGACTTCTGAAATTAGGCTGTAAACTCATGTAACCTGAGGACCCCAAGTTATCTATCAACCCCAAGTTATTTATCAATCTATCAACAGTTTTGGGACTGTCAGCTGCGAAAGGAATGTAATCCCTATCCTTGTCTCTCACCGGTTGCCAGGATGCTTTCATTTCGATTCCCGCTTGAACAGACGGCTGGATTTAATATCCAAATGATCCACTCCCAAACCTGTGCTATTCTTTAGATCGGGAGAGAAACTCTTATTGTTGATTATAAGTTTTTAATCCCTGTAATCCCCGTAAATTGCCTAGTTGGAATTTTTCACGGAAAACGTGATGCAAGTAGACAAGGCTGTGATTTAAGTATTAAGGATCTTGATAACGATCTAGATCTATTATTTTTAAGTCCTCCATTTGAAATGAGGTTAAGTACTTCTTGCCTACTCCTTTCCATGCGTTGGCTACTTCCTCACAAGTTGTTGTAAAAAGTTCCTTCTCATAGCGCATGCCTAGTGGTTAGAACCTTAGTCCAGGAACAGATAAAGCTGATCAATCCCTCACTTAGCCATGAAGCTTAATGAGTAGCTTCAATTAAATCATTACTCTTCAGTCTAAACCTGATTTGACTGAAATGGGTCAGTAATACAATTGTTGGGATTATTTTCAAGGTGCCAGCTTGAGATGGCTAGTCTCAACCTATCTCAGAAAGTTAGAAAGGTATGATGGCAATCAACTCACAGAATTGATCTATCTTGGCCCAGGATCCAGAATTCCAGGTGAGAAAGCAGTCATGCTGGCTGTACTTAATATTTTATATCTAAGCCTTGGGAAATGGTACGTTATTAGACTTGGGCTATCAGTCCTAGATAAACTGCTAATTTCCAAAATTTGTTTCCCCCTCCAAGTAACTTTAATGGACTGTTAGGGACCTTATTTCAAATCCTGGAGGGCAGAAGTCAAAATAAACAAGATGCGATCCTTAAAGAGAAATACTGAATCACGTTGCATGCTCAAGAGAAAACTGGGGTTTGTTTCATTCATTCATTCATTCATTCATTCATTCATTCATTCATTCATATTTTGCCTTTGCTATTATGTACTTACCACAGCGTCAACTGCAGGAGAGCTGTCTCCAACCACCAACAGTGCAGGGCACCTGAAAAAAACACACAATTAAAACAGTCATTTCATAATGCTCAATGGCTTTGCACTTCTTCAAGGAAGTGATTCTAACTGTATCAGAAAAAAATGAAGTTGTTGGTTGAGCAAATCAGACTCAAGGTGTTGGCTTGTTGACTAAATAAACCCATCAATTTTCGTAAAAACCTAAATACAGCCAAACTGTTGCAGTCTACTAAAAACCGTCAAAAGTTTATTTAGGAGAATAT
Organism: Bothrops alternatus; assembly: GCA_034064705.1. Classification (NCBI taxonomy): domain Eukaryota; kingdom Metazoa; phylum Chordata; class Lepidosauria; order Squamata; family Viperidae; genus Bothrops; species Bothrops alternatus. The sequence continues at coordinate 3,163,634 of JARGCV010000089.1, forward strand.
GAGTAATGCTGGATTTCCTCCCCCCCCCCAAATACATAAAGGCAATTGGAAAAATAATGATTACGCTAGCTTTAATGTTTGCACTTTTGCACATAAATACTTCTATCCCTGCAGTAGCTCTTACTGCCTTGCTCCCTGGTTGCTGCTATATAGGCTAAATATTTTCATTTTCACCATAACAAAACCGAATGTATGGTTGGAAGTCTAATTTAGAGACTCCTGCTCCCATTTCTATTCAAGGATCAGTTTCTTCTGCAATCACTAATTCTTGGCTTCTACCATTTATCATTTTTGTCTTTTTGGCGAGTATCTTAAGAGTTAGTGTTAACTCCTGGTGATTGCCTGGACAAGTCCCTGCGGCCTTCTTGGCAAAGTTTTTGAGGAGTGGTTTGCCCTTGCAATCCAACCCTCCTTCCTAAGGCTGAGAGGCAGTGACTGGCCCAAGATCACCTTGTAGTAGTAGTAGTAGTAGTAGTAGTAGTAGTAGTAGTAGTAATAATAATAATAGTAATAATAATGAAGTTGGAAAGGACCTGGGAGGTTATCTAGTCCAACCCCCTGCTCAGGCAGGAAACCCTATACCATTTTGGACAAATGGCTGTCCAGTCTCTTCTTAAAAACTTCCAGTGTTGGAGCATTCACTGCTCCTGGAGGCAGGTTGTTCCACTGGTTAATTGTTCTAGCTGTCAGGAAGTTTCTCCTTAGTTCCAGGTTGCTTCTCTTGATTAGTTTCCATCTGTTGCTTCTTGTCCTGCCTTCAGGCGCTTTGGAGAATAGCTTGACTCCCTCTTCTTTGGGGCAGCCCCTGAGATATTGGAATACTGCTCTCATGTCCCCCCTCGTCCTTCTCTTCATTAGACTAGACATACCCAATTCCAGAAACTGTTCCTCATATGTTTTACCCACCAGTCCCCTAATCATCTTTGTTGCTCTTCTCTGCACTTTCTAGAGTCTCAATATCTTTTTTACATCGTGATGACCAAAACTGGGTGCAGTAGACCACGATTTATTTCTTAAATTGGTACGGTCCAAATTTCAGTAGAAACCGGGAAAGTGGTTTTATAATAATCTTCATCAAAGCTTCAGTAAGGCCACAATGCAGACTGACTCCACGAAGGAGTCAGGCAATCTTTCTACATTGGGTCAAAAGATAACCCTTACTGTCGTTTTTTTTTTTTCCCCTGTGGGCACACAATGGCACATTTTAAAAAAATGAAATTTAGTTGCTTCCTCTCAAAGTGTACACATACAGAACACACATTTAAAACATACTAGTAGACTCCACTTACTACCATGTTCTTAGCATTGGCCTTCATCAGCTTGACTTTTGGCAAGGTCAACTATCAGCTTCTGATCAAGGCTACATTAGCTAGGGCTGTTAAGCCACCCTTTTGGTGAGCCAGCATTTCCCCCCCCCCTTTGTGTGTTTTGCAATGTTGCTGGCATCACCAGCATTTTTACCCTTTGCAGAAAGAAGGCCAAGAAAATTCTATGTCCTCTTTTCTAACCCAACATTTAAAAGGCAGATTGTTAACAAAAACTTACTGCAGAGTAACAACATTTACTCCTGGAGCTGGACGCTCAATGTCTAGATCTCTTCGGCTATAAAACAGACAGGAAACAATTGTAAGAAGTTATTACATATGCAACTGTTAAAGCCCATTCCCCCCCCCCGAAAGTAGGAAGAAGTCATCAATATGAGTGTTGTGGCTAATGTGCATTCCCAACTAAACGAGTAAATGATTAGAGGACTGCTAATCTGGCATTCTAGCTTTCAATTAAATTTTGAGTACAGGTGGTCCTTGACTTACAACAGCTCATTTGGTGATTGTTCGAAATTAAGATGGCATTTTAAAAAAATGACTTATAACCGTTTTTCATACTTATGACTGTTGCGCAAGTTTAAATGTCAAGTGGGAATGCCAAGCTTACAACTAAGCTTCTCATAGGAGCTGTGTAGAAGGATCTCCAAAACAATCTGGGATCCTGTTACCGATTACCCCCTGAATAGCAACAGCAAATAATTTCCTCTTCGTTTTGAAATGCTCGCTGGCCTATTACCTGTTGTAAGAGTTGACAAATAGATGGAGATTGTTTTGGTTCATGTCACCGATGATGTGCTGGCGGTAAGTATGGATCAAATCGTGGCTGCTGTGAATCTCCTCCTAGAGTTCATGTAGGCATGGATATAAGGTTAATTTAATTTAATTTAATTTAATTTAATTTTTCGGACTTATATGCTGCTCCTCTCCGAAGACTCGGAGTGGCTTACAACATAAACAAAACAATACTTCAAAACTAAGTCCAAATCTAAAAATCATTAAAAAATACAACCCCAGACGCATTCATCATTCACTCAACATTCCACAGTCAACCCCAGGCCTGCCGGCAAAGATAGGTCTTAAAATTCCTCCGGAAGGCCGGGAGAGTGGGGGAAGCGTGGATTTCAAGGGGCAGTTGGTTCCAGCGGGTGGGCGCCACAACAGAGAAGGCCCTCCCCCTAGGACCCGCCAGACGGCATTGTTTCGCTGACGGGACCCGGAGGAGGCCGACCCTGTGCGCTCTCACCGGTCGAAGGGAAGTATGTTAGGAAGTGAATTTGTAACAACCACCTTAATCAAGGAACCATATTTATTTATTTATTTAATTTCTATGCCGCCCTATTCCGGAGAACTCAGGGCGGCTCACAACATGATAGAAATTACAATAAAATACATAAATATAAAAACCCCTAAGTTAAAAAGAAAAACCAATCATTCCACAAACATACACACAAACATACACTGGCTAGGGGCAAGGTGTTAGCTGCCCCAAGCCTGCCGGCAAAGGTATGTTTTAAGCAATTTACGAAAGGCGGAGAGGGTGGGGGCGACACGGATCTCCGGGGGAAGTTGGTTCCAGAGGGCCGGGGCCGCAACAGAGAAGGCTCTTCCCCTAGGCCCCGCCAGGCGACACTGTCTGGCTGACAGGACCTGGAGAAGGCCGACTCTGTGGGCCCTAACCGGCCGCTGGGATTCATGGGGCAGCAGACGGTCCCGTAAATAATGTACACTCCCACCAATACTGACAGGACAGGACAAGTCACCTGTATATCAACAGAGAGCACTGAGGGTGTTACCTAGTTGGCTAATGAAATGCCTGCAAGGAAACAACCAAGTTCAGAGAGCACCAAGGACCCCACAGTCGTCATTGTCCTCCTCCTCTTCCTCTCCTCCTCCTTTCTTCCTTTTCTTTCCCTTCCTCTCCTCTTCTTCCTCTTCCCCTCCCCTCCTCCACAAACCCCACTGCCTTCCACGACTGATGGTGTTACCCAGTCAGGTAATGAAATGCCTGCGAGGAAACAACCAAGTTCAGAGAGCACCAAGGATCCCACAGTTCAACTCGTGAGCTTCAAATGTTCTTTTCTGTTAAGTACTTGCAAATTACAAACTTAGCATGGCCCACTTGGGCGTATACCAATGTTCAGAACGTGAAAACAAAATCCTGCCATGTGACAATCCCAACTTTTCTCAGACAGCTTATAGCAGCATAAATACATTCCTTAATTTCATTCTCAGAAGCCCACTAGCTCTGAAGATATCCTTTTTTTGGACAAGTAATATGGCACTCTTAAATTCTAAATGAGAAATAAAGCCAAAACCTGCCCATTTCTTTCAGTGTCTTCACACAGTGATCAAGAGAGAGAGAGAGAGAGAAAGGGGGGGGGGGAGAGAGATTGGGCCTAACCAAATAAGATTAAAAAAATAATAACAACAGGAAAAGGTAAAATAATTCTTCTATTGCAGGGGTCTTCAAACCTGGCCCTTTTATGACTTGTGGAACTTCAACTCCCAGAATTCCCCAGCTAGCGTGCCATGCTGGCTGAGGAATTCTGGGAGTTGAAGTCCACAAGTCATAAAAGGGCCAGGTTTGAAGACCCCTGCTCTATTGTATGGCTAGCACACCTTGGCTACCATCAATTATTAGTATCCTGAGCAGTAAGATGAAGGTTGAGCTTTATATTTTGTATGACTGTTCAAGAAGTAGGCTTACCTTGGCAAAGAGATGTGAAATGACCATCTCTGGTAAAGCATGAGCCCATCCAGAAATCTAGACATTGTTTTTTTTTTTTTAAAAAAAGAAGTACATTAGGATAATTTAAATATTCCATCGATCATGTATCATTACCTCAGTCATGTTGTTGTTGTTATTATTATTATTATTATTATTATTTATTTATTTATTTATTTATTTATTTATTTGACTTCTATGCCGCCCTATTCTGGAGAACTCAGGGCGGCTCACAACATAATAGAAATCAACATTTAAAAATACATGTATATAAAACCCCTTAATTTAAAAAAAAAAAACCAATCATTCAACATACACACAGACATACACTGGCTTGGGGCAAGATGTTAACTGCCCCAGGCCTGCTGGCAGAGGTGTGTTTTAAGTAATTTACAAAAGGCAGAGAGGGTGGGGGCGACACGGATCTCCGGGGGAAGTAGGTTCCAGAGGGCCGAGGCCGCAACAGAGAAGGCTCTTCCCCTAGGCCCCGCCAGGCGACACTGTCTGGCTGACGGGACCTGGAGAAGGCCGACTCTGTGGGCCCTAACCGGCCGCTGGGATTCATGGGGCAGCAGACAGTCCCGTAAGTAATACACTGACATTCCATTATATACTTCAAGAAGTACATTTTCCTCCCTCATTAAATATATCGTCCTGAAAGGATACACTGGCATCTTATATTGTAAGGGTTTTCCTCACTCTAGAGTTTCAACGGATGAAGAAACGTTAAAAACAACAATAACTTGGCTATGAGTCCCAAATAAACCCAAATGTTTATTTCTGCAATCCCTGTACTTCTAAGCATACCTTGATCTGTTTTTAAGGTTAGTTTAAACAAATGAGGTTTTTACCTTGGTTGCAGCCCAGTCCATCCACCCTTCGGCACATGGATTGACGTTGATAAGGACGAGTCCTTCCACCATATCAGGATAGTTCAGCTGCAGATTGAAGAGGCACATGAGCAAACAGCCAGATGCAGAGACAGAAGCAAACTAGAGCAACCTAGAACTAAGGAGAAATTTTCTGACAGTTAGAACAATTAACCAGTGGAACAACCTGCCTCCAGAAGCGGTGAATGCTCCAAGACTGGAAGTTTTCAAGAAGAGACTGGATAGCCATTTGTCTGAAATGGTATAGGGTTTCCTGCCTGAGCAGGGGGTTGGACTAGATGACCTCCAAGGTCCCTTCCAACTCAAATAGAGTAGAGTAGAGTAGAGTAGAGTAGAGTAGAGTAGAGTAGAGTAGAGTAGAGTAGAGTAGAACAGAAGCTGGAAGAGACCTTGGAGGTCTTCTAGTCCAGCCCCCTGCTCGAGCAGGAGAACCTATATTGTCTCAGACAAGTGGATGTCAGGTCTCTTCTTAAAAATCTCCACTGATGGAACGCCCACGATTTCTGGAGGAAAGCGGTTCCACTGGTTGATTGTCCTCACTGTCAGGAAATTTCTCCTTAGTTCCAGGTTGCTTTTCTCTTTGGTTAGTTTCCAGCCGTTGTTTCTCGTCCTTCCATCTGGTGCTTTAGTGAACGTGACCCCCCTCTGCTGCTGCTGTTGTTATTATTATTATTATTATTGGAAGAGAGGTAAAACATGGGAACTTTTTTTGAGGATTTCCTCTGCATATCATCATTCTGAAGATCTGTTGGAAGTGGACATTTGTTTATTAAATAGATACACCCAGTAACCACCTTATTTGAAGATAATTTTAAGGTCTTCCAGGGCAAACAACATGTCGCGTGCAGAGGAGTTTAAGGAGTTCTGAACTCTTGCACATCGGAGCAGTATTGTCACCTGAATGATACAAATTGGGTTCTTCTGTTGCGGTGGGGAATAAATAATAAATTGTCAAGTGCTGGAAATCAGGAGTCCAGGCAGTTCAATTGAATATATAGGTCTATTATATGCTAAAGCTTTTTTACAAGAAACTGAACTACTAATAGTAGTAGTAGTAGCAGCAGCAGCAAACTAGTGGTAGATAAAATTCAATGGAATTCAAAGAGGGCTGGACTTAGATCTCCTGTGGGCACAAAGGGATTGAAGACTAATGATGCATTTGACCCCTCCCTCAAGCTCAGCCTGGTCATCTCCTACAGAAATATTTTGAAATATTTCCACTCTGTACTTTTGGCTGCTCAAATCTCAGCCATTTCTTGGTGAGGAAGAAGTTACATCACATTTTGATTTTTGTTTGACACTAGATGTCTGCTACTCAATCAAGGTGGAGCACATCAGAAGATGTGAAGCTGAAAACAGTGTTCTGTACTCAAGTTTATAGTACTGTATCTTATCAATAAATGTTATCTTATCTGTAGTTATACAAAATGTGCAAATAGAAGGGAAGCAAACCCACCCCCATTCCCAACTTACAGCAAATCGTGTTAAAATGTAGGCCCCAGCTCCAGTTCCCATTCCGATCACACTTTTCAGTCTAAAAAGAAAAACAACAACAGGAAGTTAGAAATAAAATTATATATAAAGATAGATATTCAGAAAAGGAACGTGAAGTCAAGTATTGGTTTCTAATGCCTTCCACTTCTGTATATTCTATTTCATATTCAATATGCATCCCAGTTGCTCCATGTCCATTTAGAACAGAATGAAGGTCATTTGGACAAGGTAGCTCCATCCAACTATTCCCATTCCCTCAACCAATAGGCAAGCAAAAAGCAAACAAAAATTGTCACAGCAGCAGCCCTTAAAGATGGCATGAAGATTTAAGAGTTGACCTCATGCTCTAGATATGTCAGGGTAAATAGTTCAGTCTTAGCTCCCATGCACAAATATTTGCTTTAATCATATTGACTAGTTTAATAATTAGCTCTGCAGGTTTTAGACTTCTTCGTACAAGAACAGATTTGGAACAACTAAGATGCAGATAGGAGGCTGCTAAGTAGCACAGCAAACATTTAAGTAAAATTGAGTTTTCTTTATATTGAAATTTAAATGAAACATATTGCTTAATAACCAGTCAACCTTTTAATTCAGAAACCTACCACAGAATCCACAGAGGGAGTAAATTTAGATATTTCTCTACTAGTGCAGAGGTCCCCAACTTTTTGGGCACCAGGGACCGGTTCCGTGGAGAGAGGTTTTTCCATGGACCGGAGGGCATGTGGTTTTGTGTGCTGCCTACATCCCGTGGATGGGGCTTTGTTTATGCGGACCGGTGGCTGGCATGCTGCGGACCGGTACTGGTCCACGGACTGGGAGTTGGGGACCCCTGTACTAGTGGACTCATAACAAAATAAAACATGGTTTTGGGACGTGGCAGATGGAACTTCAAGAACCTGCTTCTAAAAGCAGAACGTTCAACACATCTATTATTACTATATCTGTCAGATGTGGAGATTTTCTTTTTCCAATTAACCAGTGCAACCAGAGCGATGTGGAATCCTTCCACCATGAGTGCTCCAAAATACAAAGGGGATTCTAAAACCTCTCCACTTCTAATAACCATCAGAGAAAACAAGACAAGATAGGTGACAGTTTTCTTAGATGTTCTGGGATGTTGTGAAGGAACAGGGAAATGGTTTCCCTGAAGCTTGACTGAAAAACTTGAAGTGGCTATTAGCAGACAATTCTACTCACCCAAATTGTTTCAGGACTCCAGGGAGCATTTCAGACAGTTGATCCATGGAAGGATACATGTACCTATAAAACAAACGTTAGAAGGACATTACTTGTTTTCTAAAGCATGAGAATTGGTTGTACTCGTTCTACTTCATTCTGGGTTGGGTCATCTCAAACCTAGCTCCTCGCTTAAGAAGGATTCAGGGGAAGTGGAACAGGTTCAAAGGAGGGCGACAACAACAACAAACCAAGCAGTAGAAACTCAGACCAGCAAAGACCATTTGAAGGAACTGGGTTTGTTTAGCTTTGAAGAAAGATGACTAGAAGGGAACTGTGGCACATTACAAATCCTTTAAAGCAGGGGTCTTCAGACTTGGCCCTTTTATGACTTGTGGGCTTCAACTCCCAGAATTCCTCAGCCAGCCATGGCTGGCTGAGGAATTCTGGGAGTTGAAGTCCACAAGTCATAAAAGGGCCAAGTCTGAAGACCCTTGCTTTGAAGGATGCCAGGTCAAAAAGGGCAGTTTTTCCAACATTCTTAAATTGCAGCATTCCAATATTAGGTTCAAGTTACAGGAAGGCAGAACTTCCTAACAGTAAAACCAGTCTGAGATCAGACATGTAGGTTTCCACTTAACTGGATTTATACAAGAGATGATTAGACTACCCAAACAGAAGTTTGGACTTTGATGACCTTGAAGGCTCCTTACAATTCTAGCCACGATCCTGCAACCATTAACAATACGGTACCAATTACTAAACAAGCCCATAGGAGATCTAGACGCCATCTACAGATAGTCCTTGACCTATGACAGCTGAGCCCAGCATTTCCACTGCTAAGCAATATCGTTAAGTGAACTGAGCCCATTTTACAACCTTTTGCCAGTTATTAAGTGAATCGCTTCAGTTGTTAAGTGAATCGTGTGTGTGTGTGTGTGTGTAAAAATTCTTAACCACCCACCTCCCTTATAGAATCAAGCAGTTGTTAAACCAAGCTGGCTTCCTCCACTGACTTTACTTGTCAGATCCCAGCTGGGAAGCTTACAAATGATGATCACATGACCCCAGGATACTGAACTGTCATAAACCAGCACCCTAATTTTGATCACGTAACCAAGGGGATGTTGCAACGGCCATAAGTGTGAGACCTGGATATAAAGGTTATTTCCCCCCACCCACCCTGCTGTTGTAATTTCAAAAGGCCACTAATTGCAACATCAAGGACTATCTGTACTATAAGCTTAGCTGCGTTATTTGCAAATCAGTATCTATTTTCCTGGAGAAGAATTAAGAATCAGGAAATTAAAAATATGCTTCAGAAAACAACAACAAAAACCTGGCCAGTAAAATCCATCCCCCCCCACCATTTCCCATATGAATAATTTTGGAATTGAGACTATACAATCTGAATTAAAATCCACAGAATTAGCAGGAGCCACTAACCCAGGTGGGAAAGAGGGCGCGCCGTCTTGCTGTCCGGGGGCATCCACGTGGCAGACCGCAAAATGCTGGGTGATTTCCTGCATGTCCTCATAATTGAAGAGGGGGTTGAAGCACGTTTTGTCTTTGGAGGGAAGCAGAGGAGAAGGCAAAACTTGGAAAAAGGCGTTCTCAAGATTGAGTAACCGCCAAGAACTACCATCTATCGAAAAATGGACTTTAAAAGTTATAAATTTGGCAGAAATGGCTAAAATATCTGCATTTTTTGAAGGATCACTCAAATGAAAGATATATGTTGGACTGGAAAAAATGGATAGAGTATTTACAAGGGAAATATCATCTAAGAAATTGTATTTAGCATATAGTTAAACACTTATATGTTGGACTGAAAAATATATTTAAATCTTCAATAGGATTTATATAATATTTTGGTGTAGTTTAGTGGGTTTTCTTGTGTTTTTTACCCTGTATTCACTTTGGGAAGTCGGGGGGGGGGGGCGGGCGGGTTCTTATTCTTATAATTATAATCTTATAATTTTCTCAACTGTAATATTGTATTGGTATTATATAAGAATGGCATTTTTTTGGGTAAAAGATGGGTTGCTCAGGTGGCACCCTGGCACCACATCTGGAGGGGATGGAGACGGAGGAGTGAAGGTCAGAGGGAAGTAGGGAGGTGGTAGTAGGAGGGAGGAGAGAGAGGGAGGCAGAGAGTGGGTGGATAGAAGTAGAGGTAGGGAGAAAGGAAGAGGGGGATGTGGTGGTGGGGGTGCCGACGAGCAATACCCATAATTATTTTAACTATTTTAGCTAAGTTTTTATGTTTTGTTTTTGTGATGGAAAAAGTTGTAAATGATTGTACTCAGTTGAGTTGTTTTAATTTGATTTTTTTGTTATATTTATAATTATAAAAATTAATTAAAAAAAAGATATTGATAGAGAAGATTGAGTAACCGCCAAGTACGACAGAGCCCTTACAACTTTATTGCACAGTGAAATGGACAGACGCTCTAGGTCAGCTTGTGACAATCTATGTCCCTATGAAAATAACGATGCTTCCTTTATAGAAAAAGCCAATGGGCATTTAGGGAAAGCAATTTTTTCAGGAAAGTGGGCTGCACACTGGGCTGCTTCATTTCTCTGCACTTTTTGCAACACAAATTTGAAAAAAAGAGCTTCTTCTTCATAGTGTGAATATGTGGGCTACTCCAAGTCGAGCTTTTCATCAATTTTCATCCATTGGATTTGCAGTTCGCACAACGCTCATTTGAAGAGTCCATTGCTGGATGAAAGAAAAATCCCCAAATTATTTTCCTGTGGCCTTTCTGACAGCGACTATTTTGCTCTGTAAAAATGCAGATTCATATTTAAAAGCAAAGTTTAGTCCTCGGCTATTGTGCAGCCACAGCTAAAGTGGACTTTGCTAGAGCGAAGATTTGATGAGGGATTCCTAAAATTTAAATCCCACACTTTTAGCATGAACAATTCACAATCGCTCTGGGTCAACAAAGGAATTTCCGCCCGTCGTGAATTATCCAGCAGCTCACAAAAATTATTAAAAAATATTTCTTTGCCTATTGTGCAGTACTAAGCCATAATGTGGTGGGTATGGTGTGAAATTTGCCACTGGGATTTTCAAACTCTGGATTTCTTTCTTTTTTCTTTATTGCCATACCACTATAGCTTCTTCAAAAGCCAATTGAAACAAGACATGGTTTAGTATCATATGTGAACTCAGCCAATGTTACATTGTTACTTCATTAAGACCAGCCCTTCTAAATTTTTTACCCTTCGGGTATGTCAGAACCACATCTCCCATAATTCCCAGGCAGCTTGGAAGCTGGGTGAGAATCCTGGGAATTGCAGCCCCATCACACAGGAAGGATACCTTATTCGGAAAAGCTACATTAGATCACAAGGCACAAAATAGAGTAACTAAGCCAGAAACAAGAAGAAGTTCTCCACTGCATGCTAGTTATGAGACTGGGCAAGACAACCCAAGATGACACACTTACGATTCAACCCAATATCATGGTATGTTAGAATAGCAGGTCTGTTTCCCCGGGGTGTTCCACACATGGTGACATGGACTGACCCATGGACTGTTTCAATGTCTTGTTCCTGTGGAGGAAGGCAGCAAATTAGCCATTTGCACCTCAGCAAAAAGGCTTCTGAATCCCACCAAGTAGTTAACATTCAATCAAAACTACTTCAAGTAGTTCTGCCGGATTCTGTTCACAACATCTGCAAGTCTATCATTCAAGTCCTTAGTGACAAATTATCAATTTGTACTTACAGGGGCTTAAAAAAAAAGTCCTTAATAACAAGCTATTTGGAGCTCCCGTTGGAATAAAGAGGAGCAAAAAATTAAAGAGAGGATCAAACTGGGAGTTGAGTTGACTACCATTTCTTGGAGGGGTCCTTGGTGCTTGAAAAGTAGCATGGCGGCTGAGCACAGTAATTCCATTACATTTGAATGTCATCAGTACAAATCTCAGTGTTACAACAACTAATTCCCTCTCGTTCCCCCATAATATCTACTGTCATATTCGAACCACTACATTTCTTATTCTATCAATCAAACAAAAAATACCTTTCTAGTATTCATCAATGATCTTCAGTCTATACATATCTTAATTAATTTACATTCCATCTTTTAGACAATAACCTAATAAGTTTTTCTTAACTTTAATTTCCCACTGATATTTAAATTTAACGTTTAATCTTTATCATTTCCAGATTTTAAATGATCCCAATTTCTAAGTCTCCTATCTCATATTTGGGGCTAATAATTTTCTTTTCTTCCTTCTCAGAAAAAGAAAAAAAAGAGGAAAAAAAATAAACCACCAGCATTTGTACCACAAACCCATATACAAATTTAATTATTAGCATTTATACATCTAAGTTTTACTTAACCTTTATCTCAACTCATAACAATATCTTAAATTCAAATCTTACTTATTTGTAAACATTCAAACTTTTAGCCAATCAGTGACCTGAGCTCAGTTGTTTTCTTGCAGACGTTTCATTACCCAACTAGGTAATATCATCAGCGCTAGAAGGGAGTAGGGACTTTCTAGCACTGAGGTTACCTAATTAGGGCAATGAAACATCTGCAAGAAATCAATCAAGCTTAGAAAACACCAAGGACCCCTCATTTCAACCCTGAGCTACAAACAGTCTCCTTTATTAGTACCATTCTCTGCAAGCTTACTACCGGTATATGACTATGTATGATTGCCAACTTCCCTCAGAGAAAGTTGCCTGATTCTCAACCATCTAGAAAACATCGGGGAGACACAACCCAATCTTTGCCAAATGTTGGGGATTATGTATTCCATAGTATTCATTTCTGGTAACACCCACAGGCTGAAATTGTTACACGTCTGAATGAAGGCACATGAGCCAATTAACGTTTATTTATTTATTTCTCGAACTTATATGCCGCCCTTCTCCTAGGACCCAGGGCGGCTTACAAACAATGCAATAAAATTATAACAATAAAATTAATCACATTCATACAACATACAAGCCCAGTCAACTCACATTCGCTGAAACAAAGTGGGCTTGGTAAAATTTGATCAGCGTATGGATGTTATGTTATCAATATCTCACCCTGAAGAAATGCAGGTGGTTAAAAAAACAATGGAAATATTTGCCCATTTGTTTTGCTCCCTTTCAGAATTCATATGATTAGCCACATGAACGATGGCTGTTAAACTTGCTAGAGTTGCTTCAGTACTGCAGAATTAAAGAATATACAGGAACATTAGAAAAATGCATTCTGTTCCTTTTCCTTATTATTTTTTTTTTTGTAAGCCTGGAAAGAAAATCGGGTTTTTAAAAGTACGAATGAAGGATTATAAAATTCAAAAATATATTGTTGGCCATAGCTGAATTCTTTTATTAAGAGATTATAGATACGTTTTTTTACAAAGCTTTTTTTAATTATTCACTGACACTTTCTAATAATCTTCAGATCATATCGGTGTTCACTGCTTCTGGTTGTGGTAAAAATTCCAGCACCAAGCTATTTTATACATTAGGAAAACTGGAATTTAAGATCTGGCAAAAGTCTTCTGACCTGCGAAACATGTTCAAGTATGGCAAGATGGAAAGTGATATTATATTGTTTGATTGGATTGTATAATCTGATGAGCCAACATTAGGCAGTGGGATGACCCATTTAAAAAGAAAAACCTTATAGCATACTAGAAATTTTCTGTTCTGGCAATAATATTGTAATTGCCTGGAGTTGGGCAGCATATTAATTTAATAATAATTTAAAAAACCATCAAAGACAAGTACAAATTTCCCTCCTACAGCCCAAGAAGACTGGCCTTTTTGTCCAATATTTAAACCCCAAAGCAAGATAAGTCTCCCATAAAATTATTTCTTTTTAAATATTGCCTATTAAAGCCTTTGGGCCTGTAACCTTTAACTGTGCAAAATGGTATATTGTAGGGTGACAATTTTTTAAGCAAGTTACTCAAATGGGCTAACTTATGGAGTGCATCCAAAATCTAGACCCATGACTCAAAAAGGGAAATGAAATTTGGCAAATGTTATAAAACATTTTGATATAAAGGTTATCATAAAACACTTATGGCATTCAAAATGTCATAAAATCTTTCTGGTGGGCAATTCCTGATGTTTCACTGTGCTGTACAGTTCATCACGGGCTACTTTCAAGGCAGATAATCTCTTTGAATTTTTAAAAAACTTTCCCAGAAGATTAGAAGCTTTGCCATAATTGAAAACACTGAAGAATCTGGTAAGGCTATATCTCTAAAACAATGAGCCAACGGGTCACGATTCGTGTGTGTGTGTGTGTGTGTGTGTGTGTGTGTGCGTTTGTTTGTAATTAAAAGTTTTAAAGTCAAGATAAAAACAAATATGAACTAATTCAGAAGCAACAAAGAAAGAGAAAGGAAGGGGGGGTGAAACAAAAGTGCAGAAAGAAAGGATAAAAGGAAATAAAAAGCAGCTTTCAATTTCTTTTGCAGTGAATACAAGTATGGTATGATTGCAAAGCTATCACTCACTCCATGATTACAAAGCTCATTTTTTCCTAATATCCATTTTTTCCCCTAATCATCAGAACCACACATCATATATGCATTTTTCTCTGTTTCATGCAAAAAATCTGCAAGGAGTTTCCAGTCAGTCATAAATATAGATACTTTCTTATTTCTAATCCAAGGAAAATAAAGCTTCCAAAATTTACCCCCAACTTTGAAATCCCAGCAAGAGTAACAAATGAAAATTTTTTGCTTGTTTGTTTGTTTCTGGCTTTCTGTATCCCCTTTCCTTCCCCAAATACTTACAGTGTTATGCAACAAATAGGCAGTATCTTCCACATTCAGCACCATTTTTAGAAAGTACAGTTTGAAGTTAATCACAACGAATCCCACGAGAAAAAATAAATATCGGCTTTTGCTTGGGATCTGGGGAGCAACTGGTTTTTATAGCTAAGCCACTGCCCTGCTTAAGCCCTGAGACTCCCAGCGAGGTAACTTATTGTGCGACATCCTCCTTAAATCAGATTTAAAATGGGCTTAGCAGCAGGAAACTGGGTTCTGCCATCCAGCAAACATTGTGTGCACGTGCGTGTTGCAAAGGATGATAATTATTGTCCAGACAAGCACGTCTTACAAGTACAGCAGTGCGCTTTATGTATCTTAAATGTTTGTAGTGTTTTTAATTTTATTAGGATTTTTAAAATATTTTTAGAATGACTGTTTTATACTTGTTTTGTTGATTGTTGTACACTGCCAGAATCGCTTCTTGTGAGATGGGAGGCCATATAAACATGTTAAATAAATAAGTAAAGAAATCAAATTTACGCTAAAGACACATAACTGAGCTTGAGCAGAATAACAAAGCACCTCCTGTACAAATGCAACGGTAAAACTTTAAACAACTTCACGCTCCCCTTTGCTTCTTCAGGAAAAGGACACCAATAGAAGAATACCTAGAACAGGGGTAGGCAACTTTGGCTCTTTTATGACTGGTGGACTTCAACTCCCAGAATTCCTGAGCCAGCCACGCTGAGGGGAAAGGGAGAGGTTTCCAAGCTGAGCCATACTGGCTCAGGAATTCTGGGAGTTGAAGTCCACGAGTCAGAAAGCGGCCTAGGCGTAGGCCAGGGGTAGGCAACCTTGGCTCTTTTATGACTTGTGGACTTCAACACTCAAAATTCCCGAGCCAGCATGGGGGAATTATAGTCCCTTCATGACTGGTAGACTTCAACTCCCAGAATTCCTGAGCCAGCCATGCTGAGGGGAAAGGGAGAGGTTTTCAAGCTGAGCCATGCTGGCTCAGGAATTCTGTGAGTTGAAGTCCACGAGTCAGACAGCGGCCTAGGTCTAGGCCAGAGGTAGGCAATCTTGGCTCTTTTATGACTCGTGGACTTCAACTCCCAGAATTCCTGAGCCAGCCATGCTGAGGGGAAAGGGAGAGGTTTCCAAGTTGAGCCATGCTGGCTCAGGAATTCTGGGAGTTGAAGTCCACCAGTCATAAAAGAGCCAAAGTTGCCTACCCCTGATCTAGAATAACAGGGTTAGACAGAGGGTAGAGTTTTTCATGGAAGAAGTCCTTAGAAGTGCCTGAGATCTTTTAATAGATATTTCAATTTCAATTCAGACTAGAGCTGGAAGGGACTGCGGATGTCTTCTAGTCCAACCTCTGCTTGAGCAGGAGACTCTATGCCACCCCAGACAAATGGCTGTCCGGTCTCTCCTTGAAAGCCTCCAGTGAATGAGCACCCACAGCTTCTGGAGGCAAGCCGTTCCACCAGTTAATTGCTCTATCACAAAATTTCTCCTTAGTTCTAGGTTGCTTCTCTCTTTAAAGAGCTTCCACCCATTACTTCTTGCCCTGCCCTCGGGTGCTTTGAGAATAGGTCCACCCCAAGTTCAACCCTGAGTTACAAATATGCTCTTCTATCAATAGGTAATTTTTCATATCTTAATTTTAACCTAGTCCTTCATGGTTCATCTGAGGGTGGGAGTGGTTCTCCAGGAAATGCAGAGAAGTCTAAGTTTACTCTGCCATCAGCTCGGCAATGAGTAGTCTACGCACCCAATACAGGCATGAAATTAAGCCAATATACATAGGAAATTCGGACTTTGGACAAAGCGATGAAAGGCCTGGAGCTAAAAACATATGAGCAACGGTTACAGAAATTGGATATGGCCAGTCTAGAGAAAAGAAGAACATAATAGCAGTAATCCAGTATTTGGGGGGTTATCACAAAGAAGAGGGGGTCAACTTATTTTCCAAAGCATCAGAGGGCAGGACAAGAAGCAATGGATGGAAACTAATCAAGGAGAGAAGCAACCTAGAACTAAGGAGAAATTTCCTGATAGTGAGAACAATTAACCAGTGGAACAACCTGCCTCCAGAAGTTGTGAGTGCCCCAACACTGGAGGTTTTTAAGAAGAGACTGGATAATCACTTGTCTGAAATGGTAGAAGGTTTCCTGCTTGAGCAGGGGGTTGGCCTAGAAGACCTCCAAGGTCCCTTCCAGCTCTAGTCTGAATTGAAATTGAAACATCCGTCAAAAGATCTCAGGCACTTCTAAGGACTTCTTCCATGAAA
This sequence comes from Bothrops alternatus, assembly GCA_034064705.1. NCBI lineage: Eukaryota > Metazoa > Chordata > Lepidosauria > Squamata > Viperidae > Bothrops > Bothrops alternatus. The sequence continues at coordinate 3,180,292 of JARGCV010000089.1, forward strand.
AACTCTATCCTGCAGGAGGATTCAAAGATACAGAAGGCACGCTGGAAAAGTTCTAGCTGTCTTGAAGAAACTCAGGAGAGGAAAGGCTTATCTTAACTCCCACAAAAGGGATGGTGACTAAGGTCTTTCTCTGTGGTCCATGCTAAAGGACACTCCCTTGAGGGAGGGACTCAGATATAACCTTTCCTTCCAGATTTTAATATCAACAGCCCATTGAAAAATCTGCCTTCCCCAAGCAGGTTATTATCTACCAGACCACTAAACTATCAAGCTGCGTAGAAGCCTGGGCTTCAGGAGATTATCCATGTCATCGCAACTACTACTAGACAAGGATTAGAATCAAATTTAATAAATGGTCTACACTGATGTGTCCTTCAGTCCTTGTTCTAAGCCCTTTGGCACACAACTCCAGTGGTCAGCTGTCTCCAGGCTGGCCAAATGTCATCTCTGGGTGAAATCGGCTGGTCTTGCAGTAGGCTTCCCCCAAGAAAACAGATGGCGTCTCATCCTAATCAACGTGAAGTTTATCGTTAAGAGGCTCTTTGCTGACAACCCTGTGCTACAGCCCTCGCCTTGGCGATAAAAATATCCCAGGTACGCTAATCCGACAGGAGGCTGAAGATAAACCTGCCATCTGGCACCTTGCAGAAAGCTGGGTGTGGTCTGCAGACTAGGCAATACTGCACGTAGCTATGGGAGAAACAAGTCCAAGAAAAGAGGTCAACACTTCCTGAGATGCAATAGTGAACAGCTGTGCTGTCAACCTCTGCCTATGTCAGCTCCACAAAAGCAGTGTTCCTGTCCAGGCAGCCAGGCTGCCTTTGGAGGTTCTTATTAAAATTCAGATGAGCATGGTGGCCTAGTGGTGAAGATTCTCACCTCCCACTCTGAAGGTTGAGAGTTCAATCCTAGGAAGTGGCAGATGTTTCTCTTTTACGGAGTAAAGGAATAAAAATATCTGCTGTGAACTCTGCGTAGGCGTCAGGAAGGGCATCCAGCCAGCAAACACTAAGCTCCAGCCAGTCACCTCGACTCTAGCCCAAATTAAGGGACTACAGGGTTGTAAAAAAAAAACAAACCACGAAAATTAAAATTTAGATTGGGAGCCAAAGCAGGTATGTAGCAGGTAGCTCTTTTTCAGAGAGAGGTGAACCATATCCGTGGGACCTGCTGAGACTTCAAGCAAAAGGCCAGGGGACACGTTCTAAGTGGTGGGCAGGGTCAACGCATGAGACTTTGCGTTTAGTTTTGATTTAGACGGAATCAAAATAAAAGCGAATTAGATGCTGTGGAAGGCAAAGATGTCTTCAAGGTGACATCCTGCAATGACATTTCAGACAAACGGTTGTCCAGTCTTCTTGAAAACTTCCAGTGTTGGAGCATTCACAACTTCTGGAGGCAGGTTGTTCCACTGGTTAATTGTTCTAACTGTCAGGAAGTTTCTCCTTAGTTCTAGGTTACTTCTTTCCTTGATTAGTTTCCATCCATTGCTTCTTGTCCTGCCTTCAGCTGCTTTGGAGAACAGCTTGACTCCCTTTTCTTTGGGGCAGCCCCTGAGATATAATACTGCTGACTGACCTTGATACACAGGAGATCTTTTCTGAATGGAGTGACACTCTGTGTAATTTATTAGAGCTGCAATTGTGGAGAAAGAGACAGACTGGGTCACAGATGCACAATGTGTTGATGAGTGCTTTCCCTAAGACAGGGGTAGGCCACCTTGGCTCTTTTATGACTCATGGACTTCAACTCCCAGAATTCCTGAGCCAGCCATGCTGTGGTAAAAGAAGAGGTTTCCATGCTGATCCATGCTGGCTCAGGAATTCTGGGAGTTGAAGTCCACAAGTCATAAAAGAGCCAAGGTTGCCTACCCCTGCCCTAAGAAGACCACATACATACCATCTGAACCTGGAAAAACCTAGGAGCCCTGGTGCCACAATGGTTAGAATGCAGTATTGCAGGCTAACTCTGCCCACAGCCTGGAGTTCGATCCTGACAAGGCTCAAAGTTGACTCAGCCTTCCATCCTTCCGAGGTCGGTTAAATGAGGACCCGGATTGTTGGGGGCAATATTCAAATGCTGACATTGTTAATCGCCCACAGATGCTGTAAAGCACTATGGGGCGCTATATAAGTCTAAGTCAGTGTTTCTCAACCTTGACAATTTTAAGGCATGTGGACTTCAACTTCCAGAATTCCACAGCCAGCATTGCTGGCTGTGGAATTCTGGGAGTTGAAGTCCACATGCCTTAAAATTGTCAAGGTTGAGAAACACTGGTCTAAGTGCTATTGCTGTTGCTCTCTGGATGGCTCATCCAAACAAGTTGAATAGTTAATAGTCATAGGGAGTCAAATGTTTGTTAGCCCTGATGGCAGTGGGATTACCTCTGAACTATTTTTCTGGGCAGCTTCCTCCTTTCTCAGTACCTGGTTAATAGAAGCAGTGCTTCATGGAGAATAGCGTTAGTATCCTTGGCCACTAGACCACCCCCTCCACCTGGCACAAAGGGAGATTTTGCAAGGAGCCTGGCAAACAGTGTCTCCATCCTTGTGGTGTTGGTGAAGGGGAGGGCATTACAGCAGTTAGCCAGTCTTACATAGTGATTTAGAAATCTTTCAGGAAACAACTATTCCTGAGGATCTGAAGGTTTCGGGAAACAACACGAAAGCGAGAGTAAACGCAAGCAAACAGTACATAAGTCAAACTCAGTCACTTGTTCATCTGCCAACTTTAATCAGAAATGTGCTTTTCCAAGAACCCTTTTCTATAAGTGCTTCTGCGAAACATTCATGTTACAGCTTATATTGTAGCTACTGGCTGTCTCCGTGGACCACCGATATTTCATTAGATCATTAGATTCATTAGATGCCTATGGCAATATTTAACAGTTGTAATGTCTGTTCTATCACACTTACGTGAATGTCATCATCAATATCAGGCAGGAGACGAGTGATGGCCTGGAAAAGAAAGATTAAAAGAGGGTTACAAGATGGAAAACCCCAAAGGTTTCATTTCTGAGATAAAGGCTGTGGAGATCTCTTATTAGCTTTACTCCATTTATAAAAAAAAGTTTAGCGAAATAGGATCTCTCTGACGTCCTCCGGTTGAGAGAGGATCCCTCCAAACCAATGGGGCAAAAGTTAACAATGATCATTGAGAAGCCCATTAACCCTAAAATACAACAAAGCCTGGATCCAATCCAGAAATAAGATCGGATTGTACTGGCAAATAAGGCCAGACACTACAGAAGCTATTAAAAAAAACCTCCATCCTTCCTCCTATAAGCGGAAATCTGATTCATATCATTTGCAGTTCTTCAGAAACATTCATTCTGCTGATTGGGACTTGTAGGAGGATGAAATGAGGGTGTCCCAGCTTATTGGTGGCCCATGTCATGCCTCCCCCTCCCAGTAAATTGATTTTACTCAAACTGTCACTAAACTTCGTTTACACAAATGACCACCCCGTGCACCGTAAATGGCATCTCCCTGGAGAAGTCGATCTTGCCAAATGACGGAAAGCAATTCTTAAATCTTACTTGTCCATAATGCAAAGGGTAGAGCAGTGATGCAAAACCTGTAGGGTCCATAGCTGTGGGGTTTTTTTATTATTATTCTCACCCACCCACCCCAAAACAGAGGTTTAGCAAAGGTCATTTTAGGATTGTATATCCCTCTAGTCAAGTATTTGGCCACCTAATGAGAAGGAAGGGCTCACTGGAGAAGGGCCCAGTGCTGGGAAAGATGGAGGGCAATAGAAGAAGGGGACGACAGAGAAGGAGGTGGCTGGATGGAGTCACTGAAGCAGTAGGCGTGAGCTTAAATGGACTCCAGAAGATGGTAGAGGACAGGAAGGCCTGGAGGAACATTGTCCATGGGGGCGCGACTTCGCAACTAACAACGACATCCCTTTATGTCACTTCAAATTGGAAGGAAGTTGTTCCATGGGTTTTCAGCTATTTTATTACAGGAAGCTCTGCAGAGAGTTCAATTTCCTCACCGTTAATCTACACTTTTCATTTAATAGCAACATTCTGGGGAGCCGGTATCTTGTTAACAGGTAAAGCGCCAAATGTCCCCAGGTAGTTTTGAATCAGCCACTTTCTCTCTGTCCATCCTGTCTCACAACTCCCAAAGAGCTTTCTTCTGAGCTCCAGAAGAGAGGATGAAAATTTAAGGAAGACTAGAATAACGAATTACGTTTGTGAAATAAAGCACTAAGACAACAATCGGACAGAACAAATGATATGGGTCACTTTAAAAAAAAAAGTTTACATGGTAGTAGACAGATATGAAAATCACTGCCGAGTGAATACTGGGGAGGATTATCCCATAAATCAGTGGTTCTCAACCTTTTTCAGGTTGAGACCCCACTTGCGCCGCCCATGCGCGCTGCGACCCCGACCCGCACATGCGCGGCGGGCCGATCCACGCATGCACGACGGGCCGATCTGCGCATGTGCGGTGCGGCGGGCCAATCCGCACATGCGCAGCGCGCGCACGACGGGCCAAACTGCGCATGCGCGGCGCGCGACGGGCCGAACCACGCATGCGCGGCACGCGCGCAATGGGCAAAAAAATGGCGGACCGCGGTGTCCGGCGACCCCCGCGAAACGGTCGTTCGACCCCAAATGGGGTTGCGACCCATAGGTTGAGAACCGCTGCCATAAATGATGTCCCTACTGCACTTCAGAACAGGATCTGCGATTTGAGAGTCTGCAAGATCTGGCAGTCTTTCTGGTGTAATTATGCAAACTTATCTCTTAAGCGGACAGCAAAACCCCGCTCCCTTCTAGCACTGATGATGTTACCTAGTTGGGTAATGAAACGTCTGCAAGAAAGCAACCAGGCTCAGAGAACACAACTTACCTCTTCTTTGTCGACTAAAGGTTTCTGCTCTGCAACACGAGTTTCCGGACCACCTGACGACATTGTCAGCAGTTGGTACCTAAGAAAATGCAGAAATGTTAATGTTCCTTAGGAGCAGAATGTTGTACATACATATCTACCAAAAGAATATTTGAAGCTCCAGGTTGAAGTGTGGGATCCTTGATGCTCTCTGAGCTTGGTTGTTTTCTTGCAGACATTTCATTACCCAACTAGGTAACTTCACCAGTGCCGATGTTACCTAGTTTGGTAATGAAACATCTGCTGGAAAAGCACCAAGCTCAGAGAATACCACCTATCTGCGTTTTTACAAGATTGAGATTTTTCAAAGCCAAAAGTGTAAAAGCTGAATAGAGCTCTGCAGAGGTGCCCGACAGGCCCCACAGAACATGGACTGATGATGCTATGAGATGTTTCAGGCAGCAGAAGACCTGCCTTCCAGAATTCTCTTGACCAAACGCTCAGCTGCCAGACCTCACTTTTGCAAAATCAGCAGAGCTTCTGATTGTGGAACAATGACCCACAACTGGGTGGCTTTTCAACACTGCAAATCCATTCACTTAGTTAGATGGAGTAAAGCAGGAGAGGCGAAATAACTAGACGAAGGAGGCTCTGTGTGTTTCCTGCTGGCCTTGCTGATATTCCCTTCTTATAAGCTGATAAAGCTGTGATGTGCATTTGGGACAACGTGCATTTCTTTTCTGTTTCAAAAATCAGCTGAAAAAGAGTCACAGGGCAGAGCAATGCATTGACAGGGTCACTGGCAAGATAAAACATGGGTGACTATCAGCAAAAAGCATTTAAAATAACAACGGTGAATACTACAATATAGATAATGAGAAGAAATAGATCATCTGTGATTGTAATCGAAAAGGCACATAAGTTCGAATTTTCCTCACCATCTTAAACAAGGGATGCAGAAAAGACCTTCCAAATGGTTGAATTTGGTTAACTTCTGAATCGAATCAAGCTGTAAGAGTTACGTAATCACAGAACTTATCTCTGTGGTTAGAATCAGGCAGCAGAATTATAGATACTATTAAGCAATATATCCTAGGACAGGGTTGACTTTCATTATTCTGCCTCTTTCCCTCTGTGATAATTGGTAGATGATGACCAAAAAGTAGACGGAACTGAGCCAAGAACCAAACGGATAAATCATCAGAAATTCTAATTTACGTTCAAGGTACAGATGATTAAACGGCACCAATATTGCAACTCGGCGGTTAGTTGCAATTAATATAACAGGACCTTCTTAATGATGGGAAACCAGAGCTTCTGTAGAAGGTATTTAGAAGGTATGCTGAATGCATGGTCTCTAGGACTAGGTGACGTTGAGGAATACATTGGGAATATCTGACATTTTCAGATTATATGATGGCGTTTTCACAGTGCGACAGTTAGAACTGACCTGTTCAGTTCTACAAAACACATGTAAAAGGCAAGTGCCTAGATAACATGTCCACCCTCCTGCATGTTTCACCCCATTTTGTCATGCTGTTTACTTCCTCTCCTCCAGAAACCTTGGACACATTTCTGAACCCAACATTTTGGTTTCTAAAAACGCCAGTGCTGCTGATGTAAATCTTTGAGATGTCCTTGTAAACTAATACAATCTAGGAGACTGTATCATAGCAGGAAAGACTTAAATAATCTAAAATAAAACAAAGCCAGAGAGGAAGGAACTTGGTGGTCACCCAAGGTTGTGTTCACGAACTCCAGGCTATCTACAGTTTGCTAGACATTCTAAGTAAGAAGAAGACAGAAGATTGAGATTACTGTTATCAAGGGACATTACTCAAAACATAAAGTCACAGCCGGAGTTTTGATTTCACTTCCCCAAATTAAAAGAAACCGGATGAGGATTGAATATTAGAAGAACACCATGGTCTAACATCGTGAGCTGAACATTGTCAATCTCCTCATTTCAAGTAAATCACATGAAATTAAGGAACAAAACCACGGGAGGACTGAACTCCTATTGTTTTTATAACAGAGGGTCCGGAGGCCTCACAGAACAAAACACATAATGAAGTTCCGCCACAGCCAGCGTGGGGTCACTGATAAGGTCTCTCATTAGCTGTCCTTCAAACAAGACAACATGGCCTTTCCATCTGGAGGTCGGTCTGAGTCAGGCATTCAAAACAGGATCCCATCAATTAAGCATGCTTCAGAGTATCGATAAGGATTTCAGTCTTTGAAAAAATAACAACTGTTTAAGCTGTGTTAAACTTAGCCAAGCTATCTAGCCTTCCTTCCTAAAGGGGGGGGGGAACATGAAACTCTGGTCATTTCATCATGATCCCTCGAAGTATTAGCACTGCTTTATAAAACCCTAAGTTAAGACCAGACCTGGAATACTGCAGCCAGTTTTGGTCACCATACTACAAAAAAGATGTTGAGACTTTGGAAAAAGCTCACAGCACAGCAACTAAGATGATCCAAGGCCTGGAGACTAAAACATATGAAGAACGGCTGCAGGGCTTGGGTTTGGCTGGTCTAAAGAAAAGAAGAAACAGGGGTGAAATGAGAGCAGCGTTCCAGTATTTGAGAGGCTGCCACAAAGAGGGGGTCACGTTATTCTCCAAAGCTCCAGAGGACAGGGATGAGAAACAATGGTTGGAAACTGATCAAGGACAGAAGCAACCTGGAATTAAGGAGAAACTTCCTAACATTGAGGACAATCAACCAGTGGAACAGCTTTGCCTCCAGAAATCATGGGTGCTCCATCACTGGAGGTTTTTAAGAAGAGACTGGAGAGTCACTGGACTGTCAAGACGGTTGGAAATGCCGTCTGAAGCCTCATGGAGCTGTTCTGGGCAGCTTAGGGAGACCGGAGCTGCAGCGCTGAGCGCTGCGCTAAGATAGCTAACAAGGGGTGAGGGAAAGAGCAAGGGGAAATTCCCCAGAGCCCTGGGGAAGGAAAAGGGGGGAAGTTACACCCCCCTCAGCCTCAAATCAGCCGATCTGAGGCAGCGCTGAGCCCAGTGCTGCTGAGAGGCTGTGGAGGTGAGAGGACAGGAGAAAATCCACTATTCCCAGTGAGAATGTGGATGAGGAGACAAAAATTCATATACCTGTTGACACTTGAGAGCCAAACCTGACACGTCTTTTAGAGCTGGAGACCAAGTCAAGACTGGGTTCTCCCAGCAACAAGAGTCGTGACAAGTTTGGCTGACTTGGTCTCAGGAGCAGGCAGACAGAGAAAACCCATTGGTGGATTCTCTACCTTCTCTCTGCTGGAGAAGGTAGAGATTCTCCTGCTTTTGCAGGGGGCTGGACTAGAAGACCCCAGCTCTACTCTATTCTATCATAAAGAAGGACAGAACAGCAAACCAGGGGGGAAAAAATGAACAATTGACCCCATGGCCCGCTTTCTTCTTGCCTCCAGAGGGAGTGCAGAGCACACCGAGAAACGACTCAGAGCTCAGGCACCTTCAGAGAATCCAAGGACAGAGGTCCCTTACGGCTGTTTCCGGCAATATAAATCACATGCCTGCCTTGTAAATCCATCTTGTGACTAATATGGAGTGCACGTAAGCAAGATAACACTCCTACCCCACATAAAAATACCTCGTAAAGTAAGAAATAGTTTTGTTTTTGTTTTTTGTTTTAAAAAGTTCATGCACAATCTGTTCTCATGTGGTGCCTGCCAGATATTTAACACTGGGCTCGCCTTCTGACTAAAAGCTGCACACTCATCATTTGCACACAAAGACATTTGGAGCACTTCGATTTGGGGAAGTTCAGTCCTTTTTATCAGGGAATTATTCTCAAGAAAGCATGGAAAAGACAGACCAAACTAAGAATCCCACGTCAGGAGTCCTTTTATTGAAACAGATATAGCAGCTGAATCTTGCAAGCAACGGATGGAAACTAACCAAGGAGAGAAGCAACCTGGAACTAAGGAGAAACTTCTTGACAGAACAATTAACCAGTGGAACAACCTGCCTCCAGAAGCGGTGAATGCTCCAACACTGGAAGTTTTTAAGAAGAGATTGGACATTTATTGTCTGAAATGGTATAGGGCAGGGGTAGGCAACCTTGGCTCTTTTATGACTCGTGAACTTCAACTCCCAGAATTCCTGAGCCAGCACGGCTCAGCTTGGAAGCCTCTCCCTTTCCCCTCAACATGGTTGGCTCAGGAATTCTGGGAGTTGAAGTCCAGGACTCATAAAAGAGCCAAGTTTCCTATCATCTAGGCCAGGGGTAGGCAACCTTGGCTCTTTTATGACTCGTGGACTTCAACTCCCAGAATTCCCGAGCCAGCATGGCTCAGCTTGGAAACCTCTCCCTTTCCCCTCAGCATGGCTGGCTCGGGAATTCTGGGAGTTGAAGTCCAGGAGTCATAAAAGAGCCAAGGTTGCCTATCCCTGGTATAGGGTTTCCTGCCTGAGCAGGGGATTGGAGTAGATAGATGACCTGCAAGGTCCCTTCCAACTCTATTATTTTGAATGTGCTTCCTTCCTCCCTCTTTTTATTTTTGTGTGAATTAGGCAGAGGCTTGTCTGAGATGTTTTCTCAAGTTACTTTCTTGGATGGGGCTCAAGCCCCTCTTATCTGACCACGGTTTTAGTAATGGCTCTCCATGCCTTCGTGGCCATTCCCTCTGGCCGCCATATAAATAACCTCACCTGCAGATTTGGAGACTGAACGTCTAAGCCTCAGCATCTTCAGGATACAGAAAGTGGCAGTTAAAGAAATGGAAAGATTTTGAATATAAATGAAGATTAGTTTAAGAGGTCTGAACTCCTTAAGTAATATAGTATCCCTTCTTTCTTTTGTGTTTGTTTTTTTCACATAAGAAATATAAAAATGTTGGGGTGCTTTTACATAAAAGAAATGTTTTCTCTGTTTTGTTCTCCCACCCCCCCTCTTATTTTTCTTTAAGATATGAGAAATGTAAAACTCTGATGGCTTGTATGAGAAAAAAGACTTAGACTTAAGTGTAACTAATTTTGAGAAAATCTTAACCAGAAAGAATGTTTTGAATATTGTGGGGAAAACAAATTTAAATAAGAATGTAAACAGGATTCACGACGAGGCAATCAAGATGATTAATGAAAAGAAGCTTTATATTGATGTGGTTATTATTTGCAGAAACATGAGAAAAATGTTTATATTCAATTGTCATTTATTTAAATAAGAACTGTATTAATTTAAGGTTGGCAAAAGAGAATATTACTGGAAAAAGAGGAAATCAAGTAAAGCTACTATATGGACTATAGAATTATAGAAATTAATTGTTATTGTTTTTCAAACATTAACCCAAACATTGATGTTTACCAAAGATTAAGGTGTATGTTAAAAATTAATGAAACATATATTTTTTTTAAAAAGGTTGCAGCCTATATGCCTACCATTTCCTTCCTCCAGAATCCCAGCTAACAAGAGTGAATGTGTGCATGCAGGATAGTAGGTGCAAACTCAGAATTATGTGACAAACTTGTTCCCTTAAGCTCTCCACAACAAACAATGTTCAGTGTTGAGCTGAACAGGCCATGGCCATCACATAAACATGCGCTTTGCACATCAAAATAGGATTCATGGTTTGCATGAAGAGAACTGTGGCTTCTCGTTTCTGGTTCTGTGTGCACGCAGCCCCAACAATGCTCAACAGTGCACGAATCCAACTAGTGGTGGCTTGATTAACAAACCTTGATTAAACAAAAGATGGCTTGCTATCATGCATGAATCTGGCCAGACAGCCCAGGCGGATAGACCCCAGCACACCACGTCCCATATTTTGTTGGTGCCTTTGCAGATTGCTGCCGCATCATGAGTGAACTACCCCAAACATTTGGGGAATGGAATTAAATAAGCAATCAAGGCTTCCTGAGCAAAGGTGGAGATGAAACGTCGCACAGGGTCAAGACAATTTGCTGGGCAGCTGGGCAGGTTCAAAATGATCCATTTCTTAAGCAATTCAGGATTATATGAGGCTCCATCCAAGAATCAGGAGATGATCGCACCATTTCTAACCACAGGAAACAAATCACTTGAACTACACCAGCACACAGATCTTTTTCTCACAGCTGCAAAGCTTGTTGTTTGCATTACAGTATTCAGGAGTGGCCAAGGGCTACACGTGGCTCCCAGTTTTGGCCTTTGGCCTCCGAACACAACTGCTGCACAATTTCCCGCCATTTTAAAGCAAAAAGCCCAGGAAAGAACGTGCTGTGTCCTTGGTGTCCTTTAAAACCAAATGCAAAAGTAACTTCCCACTATAAAAAAAGAAAGATAAATCCTGACTTTTCCCACATGCAGGCTTAGCCAGCCACTTTGGATCCTTGCCCAAAATGACTCATCCTCCCCTAATGTGTGAAATGTAAACCGTAGCCACTACAAGTTTGCAGAAACCTGGCTTAACTAGAGGTAAAAACACCCTTGACAGATCTACAATATATAATGTTTTGGCAACAATGTAGAAGTGATCTGTTAATGCTTACTTCTATACAGGCAGTTCTCAACTTACAACAGTTTGTTTAGTGACCATAGTTAAACAGCACTGAAAACATAAGTCACATAACGGTGACTTATGACTGTTTTTCCCACTTACGACCATTGCAGCATCCCCATGGTCAAGTGATCAAAATTCAAACCTTTGGCTACTGACTCATATTTATGACGGTGGCAGTGTCCCGGGGTCCTGTGATCCCCTTTTACGACCTTCTGACAAGCAAAGTCAAAGGGGGAAGCCAGATGTACTTAACAATTGTGTTACTAACTTAACAACTGCAGTGATTCACTTAACAACTGTGGCAAGAAAAGTCGTAAAATGGGGCAAAATTCATTTAACAACTGTCTCACTTAGCAACAGAAACGTTGGGCTCCATTGTGGTCATAAGTCAAGGACTACCTGTATTTTTTTTTTAAAAAAAATCCCAACTCTGTGATGGCCTGGTGGTCTCCCATCCAATTACTAACTTGCTCCACCATTGCAATTGTGTTTGGTTTTAAAGATCAGCCAAAGTATTGCGTTTATATACAGCCTGAAACAGCTCTCCTTTGTTAAAAATGTCACAACTGTGAAACCTTTCTTTGAGACCCATTTCCCTTATCTTCAGCCAGCTCAGAGGCCAAAAAGTCTTGTTGCATAATCACCTGTTCCCATAGCCTTAGCAAGTTTCCCTCGGTTTCAATCTCATTAAATGCAATTCTTGCCCATTTCGTTAAGGATTAACGCTTGACTCTGTCACACTCGTTATAGAGAATGGGCATTAATTATGCCGCAATTGTTTTCCAGCAGGGCAAGGAGAAGGGCAAGGCTGAAGCAAAACTTGGCAGCTAGGTCACCCTCCTGACCTGCAGTGTAAAGCAGGGGTTCTCAACCTTGGCAACTTTAAGACTTGTGGACTTCAACTCCCAGAATTCCTCAGCCAGCTTTGCTGGCTGAGGAATTCTGGGAGTTGAAGTCCACAAGTCTTAAAGTTGCCAAGGTTGAGAACCCCTGGTGTAAAGCATCCTTCTGTGAATTTCCCGTGCATCTTCAAATGGGTCGCAGGGAGCCACAAAGTGTGCTTAAAGCGCCTCGTTCCTTTCAGAATGAGAGATCTGGACCAAACAGTAGAGCGCTATTTGTCAAACCTGGCAACTTGGAGATGTATGGACTTCAACTTCCAGAATTCTCCAGCTGGAGAATTCTGGGAAGTCCACACATCTTCAAGTTGCCAAGATGTGGAAACGCTGGTGTGGACACTCATTTTCTACTATTAAGTCCCCTCGAAACCTGAGCCAAGAAGATGCTACGTCATTTTTGTTTCACAGAGTTAATGAATACAAGTAGTCCTCAAACTTGCAACAGTTCATTTAGTGACCGTTCAAAGTTGCAACGGCACTGGAAAAAGTGACCTTTGACCGTTTTTCAGAGTTAGTACCTTTGAAGCATCCCCATGGTCATGTGATCAAAATTCAGACGCTTGGCAACTGGTTCATTCATACTTACGACCACTGCTGGGTCCCACGGTCATGTGTTCACCTTCTGCGACCTTCTGACAAGCAAAGTCAATGGAGAAGCCAGATTCACTTAAGAACCGGGTTACTAACTTATCAGCTGCTGTGACTCGCTTAGGAACTGTGGCAGGAAAGGCTGTAAAATGGGGCAAAACTCACTTAACAAATGTCTCACTTAGCAACAGAAATGTGGGGCTCAATTGTCATTGTAAGTTGAGGATTACCAACACAACAACAACAATGTTGGAAGGGACCTTGGAGGTCATATGGTCCAACTGCCTGCTCAGGCAGGACACCCTATATCAGGGATAGGCAACCATGGCTCTTTTATGACTTTTGGACTTCAACTCCCAGAATTCCTGAGCCAGCCATGTTGAGGGGAAAGGGAGAGGTTTCCGAGCTGAGCCATGCTGGCTCAGGAATTCTGGGAGTTGAAGTCCATGAGTCAGAAAGCCGCCTAGGCGTAGGCCAGGGGTCCTCAACCTTGGCTCTTTTATGACTTGTGGACCTCAACCCCCAGAATTCCTGAGCCAGCACGGGGGAACTATGGCCCCCTCATGACTCGTGGACTTCAATTCCCAGAATTCCCGAGCCAGCATGGGGGAATTATGGCCCCTTCATGACTTCTGGACTTCAACTCCCAGAATTCCTGAGCCAGCCATGCTGAGGGGACAGGGAGAGGTTTCCAAGCTGAGCCATGCTGGCTCAGGAATTCTGGGAGTTGAAGTCCACCAGTCAGACAGTGGCCTAGGCCTAGCCTACCTTGGCTCTTTTATGACTCGTGGACTTCAACTCCCAGAATTCCTGAGCCAGCCATGTTGAGGGGAAAGGGAGAGGTTTCCGAGCTGAGCCATGGTGGCTCAGGAATTCTGGGAGTTGAAGTCCACGAGTCAGAAAGCGGCCTAGGCATAGGCCAGGGGTAGGCAACCTTGGCTCTTTTATGACTCGTGGACTTCAACTCCCAGAATTCCCGAGCCAGCCATGCTGAGGGGAAAGGGAGAAGTTTCCAAGCTGAGCCATGCTGGCTCAGGAATTCTGGGAGTTGAAGTCCACGAGTCAGAAAGCGGCCTAGGCGTAGGCCAGGGGTAGGCAACCTTGGCTCTTTTATGACTCGTGGACTTCAACTCCCAGAATTCCCGAGCCAGCATGGGGGAATTATGGCCCCTTCATGACTGGTGGACTTCAACTCCCAGAATTCCTGAGCCAGCCACGCTGAGGGGAAAGGGAGAGGTTTCCAAGCTGAGCCATGCTGGCTCAGGAATTCTGGGAGTTGAAGTCCACGAGTCATAAAAGAGCCAAGGTGGGCTACCCCTGCCCTATACCATTTCAGACAAATACAACCCAGCTCTTGTCTACTGTCAAGTTATACTGGCCTTCAACTCTCCTCACAGCTGACAGACCCAAAACTAATTAAGTAGACTTTGCTTTCCTTGTGCTCCAGGGCATGCTGGGAGTTGCAGTCCAACATAGTCAGGAGAGCAAAGGCTTGGGAAACGCTGGCTCAAGAAAATTTAAACAGTGTCAACTCTTTCGTTAGAGCGAAGCCAAGATACCATTTTTAGATCTGTTTACTGTCTGCACAATGGGCAGTCAACTTCATAAATGTCAGCACTGTATAACCAAAGGCAACCCGAAGACTTAACTTCAAATCAAGAAATCAATTTATCACGTTCCCTGTGCTGGCTCCAAAAAGCCAAGATGAAGAAGATACAGAAAATATTAGGAGCTACATGACAACCCCTCCCTCCCCCCAAAGCCAATTCCATGTTAGGGCTAATAGTTTGCTCAAGTTGGGGAATAGATTTTAATGCCCTGAGGTATTATTTCAGAACATAATATTCTCCTATCTATTATCCGAGAAAAGTGTCCCTTCCTTTCTATTTGTTCTAGTTCTCTATCTGTATCTTTATTGCTACTGCAAACTGGAGTCCCAAATTCTACAAATAATTAGAAGGCTGAGCCCACTGTGTGTGATGTTAAGCCCACAGTTGTGTGTTAAGTTCAGTGGGCTGCCTTATATTAAGCCACAGATTGCTTAACTATCATGGCTTGATGCAAGGTGGGTCTTTCTTGCAAGCTACCCCATTTTACCCTCAAAATCTAAACGTTTTGTCTTTCATTTGATCTAGTGTCAAAATATATCTCTTTTCAATATTATTTATGGAACAGATCATCTAGCTTCCCCAATAATGACCATCAATGCAATGTTTAAAATATTTGAATACAGAGCTTTCAGAGAATCACAGTGTTGGAAGAGGCCAGCAGAAGTCCTCAAGGTTAACCTCATCTTTGTTCTGCATCCCTTTACATTTAATCCACCAAAGAATGCAAATTGTTCAGTGTCAGCTGTTTCAATCCCTCTTCCCAATACATTGGTGAGGGAGATAGCACACAATACCCCAAAGCAAAACCATATGGTTCCAGCCAAAAAGATGTTGAGACTCTAGAAAGAGTACAGAGAAGAGCAACAAAGATGATTAGAGGTCTGGAGGCTAAAGCATATAAGGAACAGTTGCTGGAATTGGGTATGTCAAGTTTAATGAAGAGAAGGACGAGGGGGGACAGGATAGCAGTAGTCCAATATCTCAGGGCTTGCCACAAAGAAGAGGGAGTCAAGCTATTCTCCAAAGTGCCTGAGGGCAGGACAAGAAGCACTGGATGGAAACTAATCAAGGAGAGAAGCAACCTAGAACTTAAGGAGAAACTTCCTGACAGTTAGAACAATTAACCAGTGGAACAACCTGCCTCCAGAAGTGGTGAATGCTCCAACACTGGAAGTTTTTAAGAAGAAACTGGACAGCCATTTGTCTGAAATGGTATAGGGCAGTGATGGCGGACCTTTTAGAGACCAAGTGCCCAAACTGCAACCCAAAACCCACTTAGGTATCGTCGGGTGCTGGGTAGGTGTGGCCCATTGGGTGGGCATGACCCATTGGGTGGGCGTGGCTTCAGTGATAATGGCAGAGTGGGTGGGACTAAAAAGTTCAATCAATCAATTCCAAATTTGTGAGATCTTTTTTTCCCCCCGCGAGAAGTTGAAATTGATTGATCGAACCTTTTTTTTTGTTTGCACACGGTGGTGGAGGCCTAAAGCGAAAAGGTTTTATAAAACCCAGCTGAAGGACTAAGACTGGGGCGACGGTGCGCGTGCCCACAGAGAGGGCTCTGCGTGCCACCTGCGGCACGCGTGCCATAGGTTCGCCACCACGGATATAAGGTTTCCTGCCTGAGCAGAGGGTTGGAGTAGATGATCTCCAAGATCCCTTCCAACTTTATTATTATTATATGGGGATATCCAGGTTCAAGTCTATCTTCAACCATGGAAGCTCCCCACCTTAGGTTACCTCACACGGTAGTGGGGGGAAATGGGAGGAGGAAGAGTTACTTGGATTATACCGCACGGTGGTATATTGGATACCAGTTTGTGACTAGGTGCAATTCAAGTTGTAGTAATAACCTATATAGTCTTGGGGACAGAATACCTATAGGACTGCTTACTCCAACTAGAAAGATTGCATCTTTGCTCCTAAGATTCTGGAAAGCTCTGAAAAACTGGCTTTGGTTCCAGGCCTGGAGTTGATGTATCTTGTTTGATTTTTTTGTTTTCTGTGAGTTCAGTCTGGGCTGTCCGCTTGGCTTAATGTTTTTATCTGCTTTTATAGCATGCTACCCAGTTTCTATTGAACTTGAATAAATCTACTCTATGTTAAGAATCCCCACAATGTGAGGTGGTGGGAGAGTATCTGGAAGCAAGTATACTCTGGCAGTGCTCCCCACAATAACAGAATAACAGAGTTGGAAGGGACCTTGGAGGTCTTCTAGTCCAACCCCCTACTCAGGCAGGAAACCATATACTATTTCAGATAAATGGCTGTTCACTCTTTTCTTGAAAACCTCCAGTGATAGAGCGCCCACAACTTGTCAAGGCAAGCCGTTCCACTGATTAATTGTTCCCACTGCTGGAAATTTCTCCTTGTTCTAGGTTGCTTCTCTCCTCCGTTAGTTTTATAAGTTGGTTCATAAGATTTGGTTGATTCAGTTGGTTTAGAAGATCAGTCAGAATTTAGTTATCAGAGCAGTAATGCTATGGAAGACGCTGCCAATGATTTGCTTATTAATGTTCTCTATGTTGCATATGCAATTGGAAATCATTTTTGTGACCTGATTTTGATTAAAGCAACAGAAAATCACTTGTATTCTAAAATAAAATAAAATGTCAACTGTCACCTCACACTTGTGCTTCATGGTGACAGTCTGCCACAGACTCTGGGGAGGATGGATGCGAGGGGGAGATGCTGGGGGGGGGGAAGTAAAAGTAACTTCTGTATCACCCAGAGATGCTGCTTCAAGGTCACCTGGCTGGGAGAAGAAGGCAGTTGCATACCAGCCTAAGCATCAAGTGATCATTCTGAAAACATCTTGTTTGAACCTGATTGATCATGGGAGGGGGGTGGGGTCAGCAATGGGAGGCAATTAAGGGAGAGAAAAGTTGAATTTAGGGATTTTGGCATGCAATTCTCAGTTCTGACTATGTAGTATGCTTGACTTCTAATAAAACTATACCTTTCTCAATAAATGGAGCCAAGGATCTTTTCTATTTAGAAGTTTAAGCAGTGGAAGGTCTGACAATAAACTTGTTTCCTTGTACCAACTCAGAAGGTTCCACAAAAGGGGGAAAAAAACAAACAATGTCCTAACTTCCAAATGTTTCTTTTATGCTACCCACCATAACTGTTTGAGGGAAGGAACATTACCAAAGAAAGCAGGAAATCTGCAATTACAGTTTCACTGAGGATTGCTGCTTGCAATATAAATTTTGGGAACAGAAGGCAGCACTGGACTAAAAAAAAAACCCACCCATTTGCAACATGCTAAATAAAACATCTGCCCAAAATCTTATTTTTTTTAAAAAAAAAATCTGCCTTCAAATAACACACTACACTGCAAATCTATTTATTTTTCCAGCAATTAAATAATATTTTTCTAGGATTTTATCCTTTTATTAGGGTGATAGAAGACAGAGGAACACAAAAACCAGTTCTATCTATACCCACACACGTAGTAACAGTTTATACATGCCAAATTTTTGGAATTGCACAAAACAGCTAATTTTCAAGCTCTGTATTGCTGATGCTTCTAGGGAAATAAACAAAAGTCCATTGTTTTTTCAGTGTTGATTTCTGCATCTGACACAAGCCTGTTCCATTTGTCCATTCATCTTTGCTGGAATCTATTTTCAGCAAGTTTTTAATCTCTTAATAATCTTTTCAAATGCATCAAATGATTTCTTAGTTTACCCTCTTTGACGGAGGGAGGATAAACTCTCCCCTCCAAAGATAATGGCAAATATTTGGTGGCTTTATGGTTTTTCGGGGTGTGGGTGTGTGTGAGCGTCTGATTTTCAGGAAGTCATTTAATTATTGAAAGTCTTATCAAGGAACTGAAAAGCAAGCAACATTTAGTAAACAGAAAAACTTCTGGAGGAGGAGCAATCAAACAGCAAAAATGTTATGCTTTGAACATTCTGGACTATTGATGCCGTATTTATCCATTTTATTTTTTATTTTTTGCCAATTGCCTTGACCAGTTTTAATGTCAGAAGACAGACCCAACACTCATTACAAAATGGAATAAATTTCAAGCAGAGTGGAACACGCCAGATTAGAAAAAAATCTGAAGCTTTTGGCCAAATTTAGCTACCGTTGGTTTCTGTTTCCAGACCTCAATGCACAGCAAATTCTGTAGCAACCAGCCTTTTTCTCCATGTGCAAACAAGCAGCCTTTACCTATTGCTTTACTTGGTCAGATCACTGATATTTACAAGCTATTTTCTTTATGAACTACTCCAGCAAAGTTCATTTTAGCAGTCTCTGTGTTTCCTCTAAAACCCAACCATTTTAAAAACACTTTGCATTTCTGTGCTGAAAAAAAAACCCAAACATTCTCTTAAGCAGGAGTATTTCAGTGCATGCTCTTCTTGGGCCAACATGAGCAAATATCACTTTCTAACCTTTATAAACATGACCTAGATGCAGGCTGCAAGGATTAATGAGCCTGAACGCACCCACTGCACCAAACAATTCTGGCTGTGGGTGACATTGATCAGCAAATTTTCCTTCTCTGAGTAAAGTCCAAAAGCTCTGTTAAGATTAAGGACTTTGCCCATCACATGGAAATCTGGGCAGGGTAGCCTTTCTACATACTGTAGAGTCAAATAAAGCCAAATCAAGCTGATCACCGTTCCTAAGGCCTGCTAAATAAGCCAGGACATTGAAATTGGTGACTTTAGGAGCATTTCCAAACTATGTTATCTCTTCACCTTGAGAGAGTGCAATCAAATTTAGAAGAGGTAAATTCCAGTTCTCAACCTGTGGTCTACCACAGCGTTTCTCAATCTCAGCAATTTTGAGATGTGTGGACTTCAACCTCCAGGATTCCCCAGCTAGGTTGAGAAATACTAGTCTAGACTATATTTAACTAGCATGGATGAGTAGACGTTAAGACTTGTGAAATCTATCTTTCCCACCGCTTCTGCTAGAAACTCAAGATGTACCATCTGAAAATCAGATACAAAATGGTATCTTAATGTTAAAGGAAAAGTCTTCATCAGGGTCCAGTCCAAGCCGGGAATAAACAACATGGCGACTGCTTTAGAAAAAAGGTTGTAGTTTATTGAAGAGGATAAGAAAAAGAGAGCCAGACAGAAAGATGGCTCTGGAAGAAAAGAGTGTGAGCACATGTAGTAGGGAGTGGGTTTTTATACCTTCCTGTTCCTGTTTGTATTTGTATTTGCTTTGCATTTCCTATGTCATGTACTTTGATCTGAGTCTGAGTGTGCCTTTTTGGCACTCTGGTGGTGATGGGTTAATCCTATTATGTCCTGTCTTAGAGTTTGGGTGGGGTATGTAGATTTTAGGTGTCTTTGTCTTCCTAAGCTTCTAGCTGGAAGGCTCCAATCTTCCTGAATGGATTATTACATCTGCATTTCTACAGAGCTGGTTTCTGCTTGGGGGAGGGAGACTTGGGGCTATTAAGAAAAATTGGGCATGCTTTTCTGCCTCTTTAAGATCCTTTGAGGAAATATATTTTTTTTGCCCTTTTAATATTTCCTTCTCTGGGGGGAGGCTGACTTCCCACATTAAGAAGGGATGTATTGAATTATGAAGCAAGATTTTTCTATGTAGATACTAGTAGACTGAATCTCTACCTCAGGATATGAAACTTTTACCTCAGGATCTCGGGTTGGGGACCGTGGAGGATTGCACTAGTAATGGGATGAAGTCAACTCAGAGGCGCAAACACACAGTGTGCGATAGACTAGATACAGTAGATAGACCATATATAGGAGAAATACCAATCAAACAAAATGTATTCGGAGTATACTTGAAGATGTAAGGGAGGAGGGAAGAACGTTTACTAAAACAGATGTTTACAAAGATTAATACCTAATGTTGTATGCTATGTTCTAGGATGATTGCTTAGCAATAGGATCTTATGTTTAATGTCGACCACATTAATATTGAAACGGATAGGGGAAACACCAATCAAAATAAAATGTAACAGGAGTATAGTTGAGGCTAGACACGGGGAGTGGGGGGAAAAAGGCTTACTAACCCAGACGTTTTCAAGGACTAATACTTAGTATTGTATACCAGGAGTCATGATGATTACTGCATAATATGTTTTTATGTTCAATGTTAATGGTTTTAATAAAAGAATTTAAAAAAAAAAAAAAAAAAACAGGGCAAAACATCAAGTCATGGTTTGACATCAAGTCCTTGATCTCTGCGATAGAAGTACAGTACAGTACTTTCTGTTGGTGATATCGCTCAACCACTGGGGTCAGAAATCTGATCTCATCCAACCCAGCAGAGATCTAACGTCTACAAAAGCCACCATGTGCCCATATAATTAACAACAAATCTAATCTGCAGATTGCAAATAGTTTTATACTGCATTCCATGCTTCTCAAATGAAGATAAGGGTCCCAAGTCCTACAGTGAACGTTATTTCCAGTCATTGATCAGCAAATCAGATTAACCCATTTTAGTTCAATAAACAACTGGCCCAAAACACCCTGAGCAGAATTTCCCTCTGTCGCTCTTAGCACTGGGATGATTTTTTTTTATATAAAAAATTTTATTGGTTTTTTTTTTCATTTTTTTCCAAAAGCTTAGGACACGTGGTGGTCAGGGTGTCCAATCATTCAAAGACAAAATCATATAAATATAGCTCAAATTAATTATCAAAAATTGCCTCTCTGTTTCTTAAATATAGTATTGCTTATTAAAATTAATACAGTTTTAAGTAAAGTTCAATCAAACAAAAATCATCAGTCACATGCAATTATAATCTATATCCTGTTTTTAAGCTTTACTAATTACAGTTGTCATACTCCAATTACATTTTAGTTAAGTATATCACTGGGATGATTTTAATTCTGTCATATGTAACTCTGCCACGACACAATCTTTCACATTCCCAACATGGAAATTAAAGTACCAGCTGTTTCCCACCTTTATAGTGGATATGATCAGGAATCAAGCCTTTCGCAACTGGAAACTTTTAGACAAGTCGGATCGCAACTCCCAGAATTCCCAGTCATCATGGAGACCGTTTGGGAATTCAGTTCCAATACAACTGGAGCACAACATGAGTAACTGTGCTGCATGCGATATAGTAAAATAGTTGGGGCAGAACCATTCTGGTAAGCAGAGCCACTGAAATCAGCAGGAAAATTTGTTTTACTTTGTTTAAAATGTATTTGTGATACGTAACAGGGGAAAGTAGCCACAGGACAAAAAAATTGTATGAAAAAAATTCAAGCTACCGAAAAAGGGTAGACTCATTTATGGAATATGAAGTTCTGCAAAGGCATTCCCATATGCCCAAAGTATGAATTTTCTGATAGGATACCACATTTATTTATTTTGTAAACTTTTATACCGCCCCTCTCGGGACTCGGGGCGGTTAATTAAAGCCTTCTGGAGGAAAATATGGTGGACACTCCAAACCATACTAAAAAAGCGTATTGAATTTCTACCTCAGGATTTTTTGTTAGGGATCATAAAAGATTGCACTACCACCGAGACGAACTTAATTCTGAATTTGATCACAGCAGCTAGGCTGCTGGTGGGACAATACTGGAAGAAGCCAGAAATACCACCTATTGAAGATTGGACTTTGAAAGTAATACATTTGGCAGAAATGGCGAAAATTTTGGCATATTTGAAGGATCGCTCAAATGAACAATATTTGATAGACTGGAAACAGTGGATAGACTATATACAAGAGAAACACCAATCAAATAAAATGTATCTGGCGTATAGTTGAGGCTGGACGTAAGAATGTTTACCAAATCAGACGTTTACAAAGACTAATACCTAATGTTGTATTTTTATGTTTTATGATGATTGCTTCTTAATATGATCTTATGTTTAATGTTGATTGCTTTAATATTGAAAAAGCGTATTGAATTTCTACCTCAGGTTATTGAATTTCTACCTCAGGATCTTTTGTTAGGGTTCATAAAAGATTGCACTACTACTGAGACGAATTTAATTCTGAATTTGGTCACAGCAGCTAGACTGCTGGTGGGACAATACTGGAAGAAGCCAGCAATACCACCTATTGAAGATTGGACTCTGAAAGTAATACATTTGGCAGAAATAGCGAAAATTTTGGCATATTTGAAGGATCGCTCAAATGAACAATATATGATAGACTGGAAACAGTGGATAGACTATATACAAGAGAAACACCAATCAAATAAAATGTATCTGGCGTATAGTTGAGGCTTGACGTGAGGAGTGAGGAATGTTTACCAAATCAGACGTTTACAAAGACTAATACTTAATGTTGTACTTTATGTTCTATGATGATTGCTTCTTAATATGATCTTATGTTTAATGTTGTTTTAATAAAAAAAATTTTTTACATAAAAAAACAACATAACGATAATAAATATTATCACATCTGTACGTCTGATTCTATAAACCTCATCTGTTCTTTTATTACTCAGCTGCAGCCATGGCGCCCAAACTTTATCGCAACTTTCTAGCTCAACAAACCCCAAATTAATCAATCCTTTAACCTTGTCAGTAGTTTTGCCTGTTCCAGTCTAGGAGGCCACTCGATTAAATGCTTTACATGCGGGCCAAAGTTGAAGTTGCAAGAGTTAGGTAAGATCTGCAGGACGATGTTAAATTGTAATTAAAAAACATTAGCTGCTCTTCAACCACGATGAAAAATTACACAAGAACACAACACAAAAGTCTCCTGGGTATCCTCCAGACAGTTGGGAACAATTTATCAGCAAGGAATGGTGAGGCGGCATCAGGAAGGCCTGAAGCGGAAATGCTGAGACATCATAAACTGCAGATGCTAAACCAGCGTTTCTCAACCTTGACAATTTTAAGGCATGTGGACTTCAACTCCCAGAATTCCACAGCCAGCAATGCTGGCTGTGGAATTCTGGGAGTTGAAGTCCACATGCCTTAAAATTGTCAAGGTTGAGAAACGCTGTGCTAAACATTCCTGAAAACGATCAAAAGGGTCCAATTCAAGATAACTGGAGCAAAGCATTGCACAAAGCTGCTTTACAATTGGCAGTGTAAGGGACAGTCAAAAAGAGGCAAGTGGCAGCATGGGGTGAGACATGCACACGCACAAAAATCTGGATTCATCCTAATAGGATCTTTTTATTTTTTTAAAAATATATTTTATTGATTTTTTTTTTACGATAACAGTCTTTAGTGCTTAGTAAACAGCGTGTTGACCGGATTCATATATTTAAAGAACAATCAGTAATAGTTAATTTCTATAGTTTCACAATCAATATATTAATGATATATTTCCTTGATCTTCCCTTCTTCCAGTAATATTCTCCTTTTGTCAACATTAAACAAGTATAGTTCTTAATACTTTCACTACATACAAGGTTGGATATACACTTTTTTTTTTCTTGTGTTTGTACAGACAACAGTAACATCAGCATATAACATCTTTCCTGATCGGTTTATGTTTCAACTGTATTTATAAAAGTCATCTTATTGAGTCACTCACTATATGCCCTGTTTTCAATGACTGATTCAGCACTGATGGCATTTAACTTATGCTATTACTTCCTTACTAAAGTTGATCACAACACGATCCTGACCCACAAGGACTGAGCATGCACTGTGACAGGCTGCCAAC
Source organism: Bothrops alternatus (assembly GCA_034064705.1). Classification (NCBI taxonomy): domain Eukaryota; kingdom Metazoa; phylum Chordata; class Lepidosauria; order Squamata; family Viperidae; genus Bothrops; species Bothrops alternatus. Next base: position 3,204,327 of record JARGCV010000089.1, read on the forward strand.
CCCAACACAAAGTACGGCCGGGTCCTTGGTCCTCTCTGGGCCTAGTTGTTTACTGCAGTCGTTCCATTACCAAATTAGGTAACGTCATCAGTGCTAGGTTAGGTTAGGCTAGCACTGATGTTTCTTAGTTGAGTAGTGAAACATCTGCCAGAAACCTCCCCAAGCTCTGAGAGCACCAGGGAACCCACAGTTCAACCCTGAGCTGCAAATATTCTCTTCCGTCCGGTAGAAAGCCCTGCTTTCACAATACCCAGGATTTGCAATTTGGATTCTAAAGGGACCTGCCACCTTTGCATAACCACTGTAGGCACAGGATCACCGAGCAGGCTATGTTACTCTGCTTAAGAAGGTAGGAGAAAACAGCGCCGTCCATTTCCCGGGACAGTATTTCTCCTGCCAGGAATCAGTTTTTTCCCATCCATCACAGTCGACACAGGTAAAAAAAATGACACAGATGTCAGCAAAAATTCCCCAGTAAGACAATTAAGCTGGTAATATCTGCAGAGGCCACGAGATATCTTCCAATTGAAACATGGCACTGAGTTTTTCACCCTTGTGTAATCCAGAACTTAGCTTTCTCTGATCGGAGCTGGCCAGGGATGGAAGAATGTCCCTTTGTCATCTTTCAGGGAAAACAACAGCCGTGTTGTACAGACGATCTGCCATCCCTTGTTCCTTCGTTGTGCACAGAGGACCTTTTCTCCGTTGAATTTCCAAAGCGCCCAGGCAAACCTTGACTTGAATGAATGCATAAGTTTATTCTTTGTGGGACAATCGTTCATCTCTGCCCAAATGGCCAAAATCAACTGGCTATTTCTTATTCTGGCCGGAGTTAAAGATAAACTGTGTGGAGCAATAGCCAAGTCATGTTCCTCTTGCAAAAAAGCCTCTTCGCTTTCTTAGCTCCTTTTCCAAATGGCGTTATATCTTGATTTCAGCTGTGCTGGTTTTAATGCTTAGTCCCACGTCCAAGCATGCACTTTCCTGCCCAAGATAACCAAAGCTACCGCATCCGTTGCCCAAATAAAGAATAAAATAAAGATGTGACTTCCTGAACTCATCAAGGCAAACGTCCTTTCAGGAAAAGCACCTTCTCCGTTTGGGCTCTCCTAATTCCCAGAATCCTTTGCTACAATGCTGAGAATCCCCTTTATAGCCAAGAATTATGGGGACTGAATCTATAAAGCATCTTGAAAGGCCATTTTGTGGAGAGGATGAGGAGGTCCCATCAAAAGTTCTCCTGTGTTGACTTAACACGCCTCCCCCCCCATGCCACATTCAGGTTTGTTCAAGTTACATGTAAAACATGAACTCAAATTCTAGAACTCATCTCTGCTCATGTGACGCTCTTAAAAAATTCAATTCTATTCCAAAGAACACTAATTGAACTGTTTCTCTTTTACTCCACCTAAAAAGTCTTCTTCACAACTTGGCTTTCTTTATGCCTATGGGAATGAACGATAGTAAAACTTAAATAAAGAGCTTCTTGCTGGAAAAAGAATGCTTAATTAGTCTGTTAATCTAAATCCAACAAGAAAAGGAAAATAGCCAAGCTATCAAACCATGTATGTTTGCAGATTTATCCCCCGCATTTGCTTCTCAATCTTAGGTTGCCTCAACTTAAATTAAATTTTAACAAATTTAAATTTTCACACTCAAGAAGATCTAGCCATCTATCTCACATGGGATTCTGGCCCCCAGCCCCCCCCAAACCCCTTCTCTTTTGCAAAGCATAAGCAAAACAAAAAGTGGTCTGATCCAATGAAATGTCATCAAAGATACACTGATGCAAAGATAGATGTTGGTTCCTGGGTGCAATTCTAGATGCTGGCTGTCACTTATAAAGCCCTACATGGCATGGAATCTACATATTTGAGGACTGCCTATTCCCCATAATATCTGCCCACCCCATTCGCTCCAACAGGATGCACTTAACAGAATAACAGAGTTGGAAGGGGTCTTGGAGGTCATCTAGTCCAACCCCCTGCTCAGGCAGGAAATCCTATACCATTTCAGGCCAATGGCTGTCCAGTCTCTTCTTAAAAACCTCCAGTGTTGGAGCATTCACCACTTCTGGAGGCAGGTTGTTCCACTGGTTAATTGTTCTAATTGTCAGGAAGTTTCTCCTTAGTTCTAGGTTGCTTCTCTCCTTGATTACGGTAGTTTCCATCCGTTGCTTCTTGTCCTGCCTTCAGGAGCTTTGGTGGGAATTATTCTGGGCCCCACCAATTAACCAATGCCACCTTATGAGACCCATCACCTTGCAACAGCCCCCTTGAAAATCAAGATGGCTCCATCTTGTCTTACCTTCTGGTGATCTTTGAAAATCTGGTTCTTTACCCAATCCTGGGCCTGGGCCAGTCCCCTTTTATAGTGGGCAGATTATGTAGTTTGGGGCTTTTTTGTGGTCTCCCTTCACACACCAGTTGTGTTTTGTGCTATGTGGTGTGTTAGTTTTGGTATATTACTTTTAGGAAGCTACCCAGAGCAGTTCCAGATATGGGTAGCCTAGCCTTTTGGCTAGCAGAAAGTAAGAACATGCAACCCTCAAGACCAGCGGGTGCAGTAGCCAGGAGCCATGGGATTTGAGGACTGAGAGTAACAGGATATGAAAGGCTCAACTTTAAGCACACAGAAAGCATTCTTCCAGCTATCATTTGGTAGGCATAAGAATACTTTTGTTCCCACCGCAGCTTTTTATAGAACAGGGTAACACACTGATAATTCAACAAATTCCAGAAATGGAATTAATGCACCCTTGTTTCTGCTGTTTTAACAAGAAATGATTCTGGGCACAATTCCTAAGGCAGCTCATCACAAAGGCAACGGAAGGGGCCAAGGAACAGTCGCTTGCCACAACTTGTTGCAATCGCAGGAAGGAACCTCCCACAGAGATCGAGACCCCTTCCAAGGCCAGCCCAACTTGCCAGAGGATTCCAGCTGTTTCGACTGTTTACCCAAGAAGGGCAAAGGGAATTATTGAGCTTTTGCTCTCCGAAGGCGAAAGGTTGCCTCTCTTGTGGCCATCCTTCCCAGCTCGGAAAATCAGGTGAGAAGCTTTGCAGGACCCTCTTCTTACAAGGCTGAGGGCCCCGGATCGGTGGACTTCCAGTTGCAAGGAGTTCTCCCTTGAGGGATTCACCAATCTAAAAGCAAACTCTTCTTCGCATATTGAGAGCAGGCTACCCCCCCCACCCAGAGAATTCAGGGCCACCTGGAAGGATGGAGATTAGTGCTACACTTGGTAATGCAAATGCAGCTGGGTCACCTTCCAGAAGGAACTCAACTTCCACTCCCAGAATTCCTGAGCCACCATGAGTTGAAATCCACATCTTGGGAGGGTCTCCAGGCAGCTGAAATTTACGCACTTGAAAGTCCTCACAGCCTTGGTGGCCTTGAGAAGCCCTGCTGATGTACAGCCTAACTCCCCTCCCAGTCACGGTCACCCTGTACAGGTAGTCCTCGACTTATGACCACAATGGAGCCCAACATTTCTGTTGTTAAACGAGATACTTGGTGAGCTTTGCCCTATTTTACAACTTTTCTTGCCATGGTTATTAAGTGAATCACTGCAGTAGATAAGTTAATTACACAGTTGTGAAGTGAATCCTGCTTCCCCCTGGACTTTGCTTGTCAGAAGGTTGCAAACGGGGTGGGTGGGTGGGGTGGGGTCATGTGACCTTGGGACACAGCAGCCGTCAGCAGCCGTCATAAGTATGAACCAGTTGCCGAGCGTCTGAATTTTCATCGCCCGAGTATGGGCAATAAGTGTGCAAAATGGTCACAAGTCATTGTAACTTTGAACAGTCACTAAACGAACTGTTGTAAGCTGAAGACTACCTGTACAGGTAGTCCTCGACTTATGACGGTTCACTTAGTGACCATTTAAAGTTACAACAGCACTGAAAAAAGTGACTTATGACTGTTTCTCCCACTTATGACCATTTGCAGCATCCCCATGGTCAAGTGATCAAAATTCAAACTTTTGGCAACTGACTCATATTTACGACGGTTGCAGTGACCCTGGGTCATGTGATCACCATTTGCAACCTTCTGACCAGCAAAGTCAATGAGGGAAACCTCACAACCGGGTTACTAATTTAACAACTCCAGTGAGTCACTTAACAAAAGTAGCAAGAAAAGTCGTAAAATGGGGCAAAACTCACTTAACAAATGTCTCACTTAGCAACATAAACCTTGGGCTCAATTGCGGTCATAAGTCGAGGACTACCTGTAGTCTCGTCTGATGACCCTTTGCCAGTATTATCTGAGGAGCAGCTGCCTTCTGGCAACTCAAGCAAGTAAATTGTGAACACACCGGTTTGAAAGGTTGAACTACTACACCCTCTATGCCAGCGGTTCTCAGCCTGTGGGTCCCGACCCCATTTGGGGTCGAACGACCATTTCACGGGGGTCGCCAAACACCGCAGTCCGCCATTTATTTTTTTGGGTCGGCCATTTTTTTGGGGGGGGGGGGTTCGGCCATTTTTTCCCCTTTGCGATGCGGGCCGTCGCGCCGCCCATGCGCCCCATCGTGCCGTGCATGCGCGATGCGCCCCATTGCGCCGCGCATACGCGATGTGCCCCGTCGCGCCGCGCATGCGCGATGCGCCCCGCCGCGCTTGCACGATGCGGGCCGGGGTCGAGCCCCGGAAAAGGTTGAGAACCGCTGCTCTAGCAAGAGCCCAGCTGCAATTCAAACAGCCTCCTCTCATTGGAAAAACAGTTGGAAAGAAAGGCTTTCTAATCTGATTTTTTTAGAAAAGTTCCAGGCTATCTAAAATCATGTTCCAGGCTATGAGATTCACACTTGAATCTGCTCTTTATTATCTTCAAACTTCATTCAGCTGATACAATGAATTTCAGTCCATGTAAAGCCTCTGCAAAGCCTAACGGGTTAACACTTTATTCCTCTAGAATTCTGCCCTGTTGGAGAAGAACTCTACACATCACAGTCCCCAAATGCTAGAAGATAAATTATTGGCAGAAAGTGCATGCAGTGTTACCCAATCTTGGAAAAGCTAATTGGATCCACATAGCTGTAAGCTGGAAGGGGCACCACCAGGAAATGCTAGAGATACAGGTTATATCGGGAAAATGAAAAACACTGGAAGGAAGTAACAGCAAATCATTTCCTATTTGTTTCCAAGAAAACTACAGAGATACAACTCAAGGGAAACCTGATATTTGCATGCATATGGTCGCTGGTATTTGGAAGGCAATGGAATCCTATTGACTTTTTAGTGTTCTTTTTATACAACATTGCTAACTTGAGCAGTGTTGGGTGGTACTGGCTCAGCTATTACCTTAATGCCTTGTGTGAACAGGCCCATTGTTTTAAGACAGTATACAACTGGAGCATAGAATGCCATGTAAACATACATTTTGTTAATTCAAGTTTAATGTGCCGTGGGAATATTTTCAGCTTTTCCTCCCTGTGTTCTACCCTATTAAACAGATAGAGATGGCTAAATACTACAAGAAAACTTATTTTAACTCTAGTGCCCAGTTCAGGGGATTTTTACTTTGATTTTTAAGAAAATCAACTTCTGGAGTCCTTGTTGCTCTCTGTGCTTGGTTATTTTCTTGCAGGCATTTCATTTCCCAACTAAGTAACATCATCAGTGCTGGAAGGAAGTGGGATTTGCTCTTTATAAATTTATATGTATGTGTAAAGAGAGCAAACCCCACTCCCTTCTAGCACTGATGATGTTACCTAGTTGGGTAATGAAATGTCTGCAAGAAAACAACCAAGCTCAGAGAGCACCAAGGACCCCTCATTTCAACCCTAAGCTTCAAATATTCATTTTATTGGCAAAATCAACTCATCTCATACACTGTCATTGAACAGAGTGAACATATCAACCTAAGCCAGCCCAGAGGCACTTTTCAAAGTTAAAACAAATCACTTAAAATCAGTGTTTCTCAACTTCGGATAACTTTTTAAGATGCATTGATTCAACTCCCAGAATTAAGGAGTCTTAATCACATCTTAAGTTGCCCCAAAGGCAGAGAAACACTGACTTAAATGCCCAAAGTCAGGCAATTCACAATAAAGCAGTCATATTGCCTCAAAAGCAGGTGAATTTGCTTAAGTATTTTGCCACTCTGGACAAGGCAAAAGAGCAAAGGGGGGGAAAAAGCAACAGGCTTTTAAAAGACAATTTTGCCTCCACACCTAGTCAAGGACAGGATATTAAGGAAGGGAGCTGGTTCTCTTGGTCCATCTCATCAGAGAAAGAGGGAGGGAAAAAAACATTTTATCAAACCACAAAACAATCTGGGAACTGAATTCAGGTTTTAATTACAGAGAATGCACACAGTCATAAAAACTCTTGCTAACAAAACAAGCAGGCCCCTCTGGGGTTCCCCCTAATTCATCCCAAGGAATCTGTGGTCATCAAACCCTAACAGACAAGAGACGGCTCCCCCCCCCTTTTTTTTTTTTCCTTTTTAAATAGGAAAGCTTGAATGGTCAATTTCTTCCTTTATTGCCAGATTTCCTAGGAGGCTAAATTTTAACTGCTATCAAGGAAGGAAGGCCTGCAGTTGGGGCACTCAAGAGTCCTTTGGCAGAAGAATTGGTGGGGGGGGGGAAGCAGAGGGGAAAAAATGAGACAGAATGCCCACCTGCAAAATAAAATCAACTTTTTGGGGGGGGGTGTCAGGAATTCAAGTCTGGGGGAAGCAGATGGGAAGAGCTTGAGGGGGGCAACCCGACAGCCCTTTTTTGAAAGGAATGGAATAAATTGGGAGGGGGGGAAGGACCAGGTTTGTTTGGCCTCGTACCTCCCCCTCCCCTCTTCTCCAACCATGCGGGGTCCTCCCCCTCCCAACAACCCCGCGAGGTCGGTTCACCAAAGCGCGCGTTGTACCCAGCGCTTGACTCCCTGTCCCATCCTCCCCAGCCAGCCCAACCGCGTGGTTTTGTTTCGTTTTTTCCCCGACCTTTCCCCCCCCTCCCCGCGGAGCAAACTCCACCAACCGGTCGCGGATGATGGGAACACGCGTTCCTTCAATGCCCCGGCGAAGGGGGGGCGTTAAAAGCGCGACTTGTCTCTCTCTCTCTCTCTCTCTCACCTGGGCGGGGAGCCCCTTTCAGACGCTGCCCCGAGCGAGACCCCACCGAGCCGGGAACTTCGAGCAAGAAAAGGCGGCGACCCCTCACCGTCTCCGCGAGCGCGCAACGGTCTCGACCAACGGATGTTCGCGGAGCGCTACGAACCACCTCGACACCCACGCGACCCCACACGCGTCTCCTACGTCCAACGCTGCGGGAGGAGTATTTATAGGCGGGTCCGGCGGACCACGCCCCGCCCCGCCCAGGGGGCGTTCCTTCGACCACGCCCCCGTGTCTCCGCCCAGCCAGAGAGGCTCGACCACCCGCGCGCCGCTCCCCGCCCTCCTCTCCTCTTCGGGCTCCTCCCACCGCCCGCCCGGCTCTTGCCCCGCGCGGGAAAGGGAGCGAGGGCAGGCGAAGGCCGGGCCTCAGGCGCGGTCGGTGGGCGTGAGGAGAGATTTTCGAGCGGAGCAAGAGACCGCGCAACGCCGGCAGCGCCAGCTTTTCCGGACTGGCGGCATTCCTCAACCGAGCGCCCTCCGGATACAGCAGTGTTTCTCAACCTTGATAATTTTAAGGCATGTGGACTTCAACTCCCAGAATTCCACAGCCAGCAATACTGGCTGTGGAATTCTGGGAGTTGAAGTCTACATGCCTTAAAATTGTCAAGGTTGAGAAACACTGGGATACAGGAAGGCGAACGCCCATAATGATCGACTGGCTGGAAGTTAACGGGAAGGTTCCTTTCAAGCCCAAAAACTAAACACGGGCGAGAGCGAGGGGGGGATTCAATCTCTCATTAAACTATCATCTCTGATAGACATACGTGTATGTGTGTGTATATGTGTATATACACAGGCATATTATCAGATAACACATTCTATCATCTCATATATGTATGTATATATGTGTGTATATACACACACTAAAGACACGTCTATCACATTCTCATGTGTAGGTATATGTGTGTGTGTATATACCGTACATATACTCCACACACATGTCTATCAGACATTCTATCAATCGTCTCATGTATGTATATGTGTGTGTATACATATACATACTCCACACACGTCTATCAGACATTCTATCATCTCATATATGTATATATGTGTGTATACACACCTAATTTATGCACAAATATATGTCTTATCAGAATGTCTATCTGTGATAGATATATTTGTGTATATATATATGTGTGTGTGTGTGTGTGTGTGTGTATACACACACACACACAAACATATCTATGTCTCTCAGATGATAGATAGGTAAATACCAGTAGAATATCTCTCTCTCTCTCTCTCTCTCTCTCTCTCTCTCTCTCTCTCTCTCTGTGTGTGTGTGTGTGTGTGTGTGTGTGTGTGTGTGTGTGTGTGTTATGTGTGTCTTGGGATGGGAGATCCTAGCACAGCAGGCTAGTCCAAGAAGTCAAAGAAGAAAGTAGTGACAAAAGTGAGAACTGAAGAACCAGACTTGCTGCTTTTGAAATGCATGGATTTCAGCATGTAACTCATCTTTGAAGGATGGGACACCCTTTTCTTTACAGCGAGATGTCCTCAGTGTTATAAAAATTTTGCTACAATACTTTAAAAAACCTTGCAAAAGCAGAGGAGATACTGTAAGGCTCCACATCCCTGATTACAATCCTGTTATTGCTGGTTAAACATTGGCAAGAATAGAGGAAATAGGCCTCCATAATATTTACTTGATTTTTAGCAAAACACATCATTTGTCAAAATGGCCAGGTTAAAGTTCCTGAATATTGCCAATTAAATGCTGACAACTCTGGCTTCAAAGGCAGTGAAGTGGGAGAAAAATGTACACAACTTTTTGCCAGAATTTAGTGTGCGATACTGCATAGCCAATGGTGGGCTGTAGATGCATAAACCTTAAGAACCACGGAAGTCTTTGCTGAAGTTATGCAAGCAAACCACAGTTTTAGCCATGGGCAATAGAAAAGCTCAGAATGTTAATACAATAGAAAATATTCTAATTTTACTTGGTTACTTTTCTTACAAGAGGTTTAGACAGGCTTGCAAGCAACCACAACAAACACCAGCTGCTTTTTTTTTAAAATCTAAAAACAACAACAGTAGAGGGAAACTGAAACTGAAGTCAATGGAGGGGAAAAACTCAAAACCAAAGTCTACATCAAAACTTCTCTCAAGAAGTTACCAGAATGCTGGTTAGCAGCATTCCCATCTAGCTAGGCTCCTGCAGATAATTTAACCAATAGTTCTCATCCCATGCTGCTGGCAATCAAAATTAATGGGATTTCAAAATATCTCTAGAGGCTGAGATGGTACAAGAACACCAAAGAATCACCAAGGTTTTGGGTGCACCATCACTGGAGGTTTTTAAGAAGAGTTTGGACAGTCATTTGTCCAGAAAGATCTCCTGCTTGGGCAGGTGATTGGACTAGAAAACTTCCAAGGTTTGGCTCTGTTATCCAATGTCCAAGCTTTTTATGTCAGTGTCAATAGAAGACCATCCTTCATTGGGAGGAGAGAGAGAAGGGGGGAGGGAGAGGGGAGGGAGAGGGGAGGGAGAGAACACCATGGCTAAGGAATTCTGGGAATTGAAGTCTCTCTCTCTCTCTCTATATATATATATATATCTTAAAAGTTGCTGAGATTGAGAAGCACTGTTTTAAAGGATCACTATCCAACCTGTAGAGACTTTTGAATTCCTAACTGGTAGGTAATTAGGAGACTGTTTACAAACTCTTGACTGCTGATCTATCAGAGATGGCTGAATTAGCTTTTTCTCCAAGCTCAAGTGATAGGAAAGGTTATAGAGGCTGAGTTGGGAGATCCTAACAGAATAATGCTTGGTGATCCAGCTGTTGGGAATGAGCAGGAAACCTAACCACACCATTGTCAATTTTATTGGCAGCTGCACTAGTTACCAGTCAGCTTCCAACTCTAATTTAGACTGTCTTAATCTTGATTGGATGGAAACCTTTGTTACTTTGCTTTGATTAGAAGAAAAATCCCCCCCCATATAACTGGCTGGGAATTCTGGGAGTCCACACTTGACTTCAATTGCTAAATTTGAGAAATGCTGGTCCAAGCCTCATATCTTGAGACCTTCTGTTGCAGTGCAATATTTCCTTAATCATTAACAGCTATGCCCTCATTTGCTGATGTGTTTCAGGTGTGCTATGTTGCATGAAGATATTTTATTTTATCACTTACGGTTTTATGACCTCATTTCCCCAAGGATCTCAGTTCCTTGGACAGTTGTTAGAACACCCCAAATTACCTTCCCTCCAGGATGGATTAAAAAAAAAATAGGCTCACCGACCACTGTAAGTTCCTAAGCTAAATTATTGTGGCAACTTTTCCAAGTTTTCCACCACAGAAAGTAGCAACAGCAACAAATAAAGACAATTTTCAAAACAACAATAATACACAAGATGGACAATGTTAAGCAAATGTGTTCTACAAAAGACCTTTCATATGTCTGGCAGAATATGTTGCTATCTATAATCTGCAGAGACTGTTATATAAAAATACTTTCCCAGCTGAAATAATACTTTTTAAAAGCAGTCACGTTGTTCAAAACCCTGAGTATATGACCTGCCTCTGAGCAAGTAATTTTGAAGCTTTCCGCTTATTATTGATGTAATTGCTTTAAAAAACAACAACTTATAACTTATAAACCAGGGGTCTTCAAACCTGGCCCTTTTATGACTTGTGGACTTCAAGTCCCAGAATTCCTCAGCCACAAATCATAAAAGGGCCAAGTTTGAAGACGCCTGTTATAAACTAAGGGAAATGTTTGCTAAGACACATGACTTTTTGAAAAAATGTACATATGTATCAGGTTGTGATAAAATGGCCAGCTTGCAGCAGTGGTTTCTAGAACTTTCTATGTCCCACCACCCATACTTAAGAATCAGTCCCTGATCAGTCTCTTCCCAAGGAGAGAAGCAACTTAGAACTAAGAAGAAACTTCCTGACAGTTAGAACAATTAGCCAGTGGAACAACCTGCCTCCAGAAGCTGTGAATGCTCTAACACTGGAAGTTTTTAAGAAGAGACCAGACAGCCATTTGTCTGAAATGGTATAGGGTTTCCTGCCTGAGCAGGGGGTTGGACTAGATGGCCTCCAAGGTCCCTTCCAATTTTATTGTTATCATTACCATCATCATCATCATTATTATTATTATAAATGTAACAGCAATGTATTACAGGGAGATCTTGATTGATGAGGGCAACTGGAGCCAGAATCTCTGTTGCTAAGCAAGGCAGTTGTAATATAAGTCATGTCCGATTTTATGACCTATTTGCCATGGTTGTTAATCAAATCACTGTAATTATTAAGTGAATCATTAAGTGAATCTCTCTTCCGCTTGTCAGAAGTCTGTGGGAAAGTCACCAATGGACCACCTGACTCCCAGGATGCTGCAGCTGTTGTAAATACCTGCCAGTTGCCAAGCAACCAAATTTTGATGATGTGACTGTGATGGTCACAAGTGCGAGGACCTGTTGTAAGTCACTTTTGCCAGTGCTGTTGTAACTTTAATGGTTGCTAAACAAATGGTGATAAGTCAAGGATCTATCTCTCTATTGGGTGTTTCCTTGCATCTGATGCAACAAATTATTAAGATTTAATGGAACTGTAGGACTGCACTTACCAATGGCGGAGGCATTCTGGGTATCCACAGGGCACCTAAACCTGGCAAGGGATAAAATGGGCATGGTGACACAACCCCTGCCTTTTGCATACACGAATCTGTAATAATACAAATACAAAAAGGGAAGAACCTTCATTGTGACATCACAATGCACATTTGGCATCATCATGTTTCATGGCATGGGACCAGGATACTTACGGGACCGCTTTCTGCCACATACTTCTCTACGACTGGTGAGAGCGCACAGGGTTGGCCTCCTCCTGGTCCCGTCAGCGAAACAATGTCGTCTGGTGGGTCCTAAGGGGAGGGCCTTCTCTGTTGTGGCGCCCGCCCTCTGGAACCAACTGCCTCCTGAAGTCTGTGTTTCTCCGACTCTCCCGGCCTTCCGGAAAAATCTAAAAACTCATCTTTGCCGGCAGGCCTGGGGATGACTGTGGTTGATTGTTGAATTGAATGTGTGTTTTTATTGATTTTTTTTTAGATATATTTGTTTGGGTTTTTTATGGTACTTCACTGTTATATATATGTTGTTAGCCGCTCCGAGTCCCTTGGAGCGGAGCGGCATACAAACCCAAATAAAATAAATAAAATAAAAATAAATGTGAATGTCTGAGACCAATGGCAGACCAATGGGGTCTCTCTAACCTCGTCCTTATGAGTGCCTGAAGAGGAGCATAACCTTATAGGGCAGGGGTCTTCAAACTTGGCCCTTTTATGACTTGTGGACTTCAACTCCCAGAACTCCTCAGCCAGGCACACTGGTTGAGGAATTCTGGGAGTTGAAGTCCACAAGTCATAAAAGGGCCAAGTTTGAAGACCCCTGTTATAGGGAATATTCAGAAGCCATTAGAGAAGACAAGAAAGGCAGGAACATTCCTTAAGTCCTGGGGAAAAACAATAACAGAGGACCAGGCTACTCTCTGAAACAGTGTTCCTCAACCTCGACAACTTTTAAGACATGTGGACTTCAACTCCCAGAATTCCACATGTTGTTTGGGGAATTCTGGGAGTTGAAGTCTACAAGTCTTAAAGTTGCCAAGTTTGGAGAGACTAGAACAGGGGTCTTCAAACTTGGCCCTTTTATGACTTGTGGACTTCAACTCCAGAATTTCTCAGCCAGGCATGCTGGCTGAGGAATTCTAGGAGTTCAAGTCCACAAGTCATAAAAGGGCCAGATTTGAAGACCCCTGGACTAGATGTTCTCCAATGCCATGATTCTCCAATTCTATGATTCTATGACCCAAATGGCCCTTGATCAGATCTTGCAGTGCTGAGATAGCAACCTGGCCAGGATGGACAAACTGCACTGATTTGTAAAGACACTGGGAGCACATTTTCTGGCTGGGCACCATACATATGGGTTAATAAGCTTATAGGTTACAAATTAATAAACTTATATGTTAATAAGATTAGCATAGTCACTGATCAAAGGTCCCCTTTGGGCTTCTGGAGACTTTCTCAAACATCTGGGTAGTAATTGAATGTGGGACATTCTGAGTAGCAAATGTATTAGTGCTGAATACGTATAGCCCTACTATATGATTTGTAAAGAGTAAACATATTTTCTCCTTCCACTGACTGCCCCCGAAGTGTGGCAAAAGTGGCAAATTTAAAGTTTAAATATAGACTTCTTTATTATAGCCCTGAGGTCAGATAGAAACAAACTATTGAATAAAAGTATTGTATCCTTCTACGTTAACAGAGGCTGCATTAACAGGCTGCATTAACAGAGAGATAGAATCAAGAGCACGTGAAACATTAATACCACTTTATAAGACCTTGGTAAGGCCACACTTGGAATACTTCATCCAGTTTTGGTCACCACGATGTAAAAAAGATGTTGAGACTCTAGAAAGAGAACAGAGAAGAGCAACAAAGATGATTAGGGGACTGGAGGCTAAAATGCATAAAGAACAGTTGCTGGAATTGGGTATGTCTAGTTTAATGAAGAGAAGGACGAGGGGGGACATGATAGCAGCGTTCCAGTATCTCAGGGGCTGCCCCAAAGAAGAGGGAGTCCAGTTATTCTCCAAAGCACCTGAAGGCAGGACAAGAAGCAACGGGTGGAAACTAATCAAGGAGAGAAGCAACCTAGAACTAAGGAGGAATTTCCTGACAGTTAGAACAATTAATCAGTGGAAAGATTTGCCTCCAGAAGTTGTGAATGCTCCAACACTGGAAGTTTTAAGAAGAGAATGGACAACCATTTGTCAGAAATGGTATAGGGGGTTGGACTAGAACAGGTTGGACTAGAAGACATCCAAGGTCATCACTGGAGATATTTAAGAAGAGACTAGACCAGTGATGGCGAACCTTTTAGAGACCGAGTGCCCAAACTGCAACCCAAACCCCACTTATTCATCGTCGGGTGCCAGATGGGCGTGGTTGGCCCACTGGGTGGGTGTGGCCTACTGGGTAGGCGTGGCCTACTGAGTCACCGTGGCTGGCCTGGATCTAGGGCTGCAGAGCTATTTCGCACTCCCCCACATGGCCGATCCGGGCGGCAGAAGCATTTTCCAGGCCTCCAGAACCCAGATCTGGCTGCTGGGATGCCGCAAAAATCGCTCCTGGGACTTACCTGGATGCCTCCACCATCCAGCCCGGATCCACCCAGCAGCTCTTGCAGCTGCTCCCTGACTCTCAGTGCAGAGAGAAAGAGAGCACAGGCGCACATGGTGAGGTGGAGGGGAGCAACTGACCCCGCCTCCCTCCGGGGCGATGGCGCGCCTGCCCACAGGGACGACTTCACGTGCTGCCTGTGGCACTCGTGCCATAGGTTCGCCACCATGGGACTAGACAATCACCTGTCTGAGATGGTATAGGTCAGCGGTTCTCAACCTATGGGTCGCGACCCCATTTGGGGTCGAACGACCGTTTCGCAGGGATCGCCGGACACCGCGGTCCGCCATTTTGTTTTTTTTTTTGGTTTTTTTGGTCGGCCATTTTTTCTTTGGTCGGCCATTTTTTTCCTATCGCGATGCGGGTCGTCGCGCCATGCATGCACGATGCGCCCCGTCGCGCCGCGCATGCGCGGTGCAGGCCCGCCATTTTTTTTTTGGTCGGCCATTTTTTTTTTGGTCGGCCATTTTTTTCCTATCGTGATGCGGGCCGTTGCGCCGCGCATGCGCGATGCGCCACACATGCACGGTGTGGGCCCGCCATTTTTTTTGCGTGATGTGGGCCAGGGTTCGAGCCCCAGAAAAGGTTGAGAACCGCTGGTATAGGTTCTCCTGCTTGAGCAGGGGGCTGGACTAGAAGACCTCCAAGGTCCCTTCCAGTTCTATTCTATTCTATTCTATTCTATTCTATTCTATTCTATTCTATTCTATTCTCATTCTCTGTCATCTCCTTCTCCTTTTGCCTTCTGTCTTTCCCAGCATCATGATCTTTTCCAAGAAGCCCTCTCTTCTCATTAGATAGCCAAATATATATGTGTGTGGTATGTCTCTGTGTGTATGTGTACGTGCACATGCATGAGTGTTTGCTGTCTGTTTAGATGCTAGCTCTCTGAACCAGATGTTAACTTGGTCCCTCAGGGCAGCTGGCATGCATTCCCTGGATCAATTGTCTTTCTGGTAAACAATCTTAGCAGGTTTGCAAGATTGAAAGCACAGCTTTCAGTGGGAAGCCCTTTGGGCTGGCAGTGACTGCATGCAGCCTATGAGTCAGAGGCTCACCTGCGTCTACTCACGTTCCTCCAGCTGTTCCCAAAACCCACCTATGCCGTAGAAAGCTAACTGATCCTAGCAGGTTTTCTAAACAAAATTAAGGAAGAATTAATTAACAGGAAGGAAGTGGTCCCTGCTTCCATACAGATTTGCATTCAGTTATTTATTTATTTATTTATTTATTTATTTATTTATTTATTTATTTATTTATTTATTTATTTATTTATTTGGATTTGGATTTGGATTTGGATTTGGATTTGGATTTGGATTTGGATTTGGATTTGGATTTGGATTTGGATTTGGATTTGGATTTGGATTTGGATTTGGATTTGGGTGATGGTTATGATTCTTCCAAGCTACCAACTCCATCTCTTTGGGAGCTGTTCTTGGCTTGGATGAATGAGGCTGTTTGAACCTAAAACAAGATGGAACCATTTAATGCAAGGGTGTCAAACTGCCGGCCCGCGGGCCGGTTTCATCATACCGGAGCCGCGCCCACCCCATTGCCGGCAATGGCGTAAAAGCTCCGATACGTCGCGCGACGTCACGTGACGGCGCGGGTTTGACCTGCCTGATTTAATGGCTCAATGAATTAACTAACTGAGGAAATCTTCAGAAACCCGACAGCTAAAATGTTCAGGAAATAGGCCACCATAGTAATGGGGGGTTTCAACTACAGGTATACCTTAACACAGAGGTCCTCAACCTTTTGGGCACCAGGGACCGGTTCCGTAGAGAGAAATTTTTCCACGGACCGGAGGGGGTGTGGTTTTGTGTACTGCCTGCATCCTGCGGATGGGGCTCTCCTTGTGTGTGTGGCCTGGTTGCTGGCATGCTGCGGTCCGGTACCGGTTCATGGACCGGGAATTGGGGACCCCTGCCTTAACAGAATAAGAGACAGTTAACAGAGTTGGAAGGGACAGGCTTCCTCATTGATTTTGCTTGTCATAAGGTGTTCATGTGAGCTGGGGAGACTATAACCGTCGTAAATAGGAGTCAGTTGTCAAGCATCCGAATATAAATCACATGGCCCTGGGGATGCTGCAACGGTCATGGTCCTAAGTCACTTTTTTCAATGCTGTTGTAACTTCGAACAGTCACTAAAAGAACTGTTGTAAGTCGAGGACTTCCTGTAGTCCAAGTCACCCTGACTGAAAGCTTTTTATGACCTGGCTCCACGTGAGATTTTAGACTTCAGAGTTTTCCTTTGGGTGATCTCGTGGTGAGACCGGTGGGAAACAAATTTAATAAGTAAATAACCCCTTACATATTGAAGTACAGCCAGTTCTTGACTTAAGACCACCTAAGGCCACATGAGCCCCGCATTACGACCTTTCTTGCCACTGTCCTTAAGAGAATCACTGCAGCGGTTAGTCAGATGGCTGTGAAGTGAATCCGGCTTCCCCGTTGACTTTGCTTGTCACAAGGTCGCAAAAGGGGAATCCTGGACACTGCAACGGTCATAAATAGGAACCAGTTGCCAAGCATCCAAATTTGGATCACATGACCATGAGGATGTTGCAACGGTCGTAAGTGTGAAAAACGGCCATCAGTCTAAGAGGGAGTCCAGCTATTCTAAGAGAGAGTCAAGCTATTCTCCAAAGCACCTGAAGGCAGGACAAGAAGCAATGGATGGAAACTGACCAAAGAGAGAAGCAACCTAGAACTAAGGAGAAATTTCCTGACAGTGAGAACAATTAATTAGTGGAACTACCTGCCTCCAGAAGTTGTGAATGCTCCAACACTGGAAGTTTTTAAGAAGAGACTGGACAGCCATTTGTCCGAAATGGTATAGAGGGTTTCCTGCCTGAGCAGGGAGTTGGACTAGATGACCTCCAAGGTCCCTTCCAACTTTATTATTATTATTATTACTATTATTATTATTTTGCTCAGGCTCCTATTTATGACGGTTGCAGTGTCCCAGGGTCACATAATCCAAATTTGGATGCTCGGCAGCTGGCAACTTACAACAGTTCATTTAGTGACTGTTCAAAGTTCAGTACACTGAAAAAAATGTCACATAATGGTGACTTATGGCCGTTTCCCCCACTTACGACCATTGCAGCATGCCCATGGTCACGTGACTCATATTTATGACGGTTCCAGCGTCCAGGGGTCCTGTGATCACCTTCTGCGACCTTCTGACAAGCAAAGTCAATGGGGGAAGCCAGATTCACTTAACAACCGGGTGACTATCTTAACAACTGCCATTTATTCACTTTACAACTACGGCAAGTAAGGTTGCAAAATGGGGTAAAGTTCATTTAACAGCTGTCTCGCTTAGCGACAGAAAAATTTGGGCTCAGTTGCGGTCATAAATTGAGGACTACCTGTATTGTAATGGATTGATCCTACCAGTTCTGTTTTAGGCCCTTTAAAAAAAAGATGGATTAATTGTAAAACACAAGAAAAGTTCATTGATCTGAATCCAATACTGTCCTAAGTCAGTCTTTCCAACCTTGTGCTCTTCTTCTATTCCCATTATTCTCCAGCCACCATGAATATTTCTGAACATTTCTGTTTCCAGATTGAGAAACATCACAAAATCAAGGTTAGTGTGAATTATGGGTAAAGAAAATGTAGGGGTTTTTTTTTGTGGTTTGTATAACATAGATTTCTTTTCGAATAGCTTGGATCAGTCAACAAAACCCAAGACAATCTTAGAGGTTATGGAAAAGCTTCTCCCACTTACAAACCCATTTAACCCACAACCTCATCTGGCAGCAAGCCAAACCACACAGTTTAACCCTCCAGTTGGGGGTTGAGTAAAAAAGAAAAAAAAAAGAATTCAAAAGTTCATTATAAATACACATTTTTCATACAGGAGGTGTAGAGAAGGATATTTCTAATGAATGGTTTGAAATTGGCAGAGTGGGCATTCAATAGTGAAACCTCAGGTCACTAAACAAGGACTCCCTGTATTGGAAAAGTTAACAACAGCTAGAAAAATCGTAAAATGGGGCAAAACCGACTTAACAACTCTCTTGCCTAGCAACAGAAGTTTTGGGCTCCATGGTGGTCGTTAAGTCGAAGACCACCTGGCAGAAGTAAGCTCAACTTTTTGTCCCATGCAACACCCCCCCCCCGTACGCGCAGAAAAGCTTTTGACTTTTCTACACCATGCTCAGGTCACACTGGTTCATACCTTTTGCAATTTCAAAAGCAGTCATGGGATTTTGAGTCATCATCTCATTATATGGGATTTTCACAGCAATTGCACCGAATTGCCTCAGCTTTAAAGGAATGTCTGTGTTATAGACAGCAAAGTTAAGACTTGCCAGCCCCAGTGACTCACTCGTGATTCCTAGCAGAAAGGCGTAAAGGGACCAGCTGAAGAAATAACTCAAAGCTGAGACATTGAGGAGGTGCATCTTAGCCCGTAATGCAGAGACTGTATTTTATTTATCTCTTCTTGGGCTGGGAAATACCTCTGAAGAAGGCCATTAAGGAATGAAACATGCACCTGACAAAAAAAATCCAGACATATATAAAACTTGTTGTTATGACTGCAGGCATGGACTCAGTTTGGGAGTATCATTTACGGTCCAGGTAATTTTCAAGTGTGGTGGAAATTGATGTCTGTTGTAATGGCAAGTTTCAGGTCCACACTCAGAAAAAAAAGGCTCCAGAGGGTGAGTTCACTAGGGAATTAAACCAACATTTGGCTGTTTAATGACGGCTTACCATGTTTTGTGGGGTCCTTGGCATTCTCTGACCTTGGTTGTTTTCATTACCCAACTAGCACAGAACAAGAGTTGGAAGGGACCTTGGAGGTCTTCTAGTCCAATGTTCTGCTCAAGCAGGAGACCTTATACCAGGGGTAGGCAACCTTGGCTCTTTTATGACTCGTGGACTTCAACTCCCAGAATTCCTGAGCCAGCATGGCTCAGCTTGGAAACCTCTCCCTGTCCCCTCAGCATGGCTGGCTCAGGAATTCTGGGAGCTGAAGTCCACGAGTCATAAAAGAGCCAAGGTGGCCTACCCCTGGCCTAGATGATAGGAAACTTGGCTCTTTTATGACTCGTGGACTTCAACTCCCAGAATTCTTGAGCCAGCATGGCTCAGCTTGGAAACCTCTCCCTGTCCCCTCAGCATGGCTGGCTCAGGAATTCTGGGAGCTGAAGTCCACGAGTCATAAAAGAGCCAACATTGCCTACCCTTGCCCTATACCATTCCAGACAAGTGACTGTCCAGTCTCATCTTATATATATATATAATATAATATATATATTTATTTACAGTAACAATCTTTAGTATTTAGCAAGCAACATGTCTGGGTTTATATGTTTGACATTAATAGTAGTACAATTTCCATTCCTATCCTTTATTCCATTTTTATAACCATTTATAAAAATTTTCCCATGTTTGAAAGTATTCTGAATCTTGCTTCCCCTTTATTTTCAATGTGAGCCTATCCATTTCTGCACAGTCCAAAATATTCTTCATTATGTCTTCTTCAGATGGTATTTCTTCATTTTTCCAGTATTAAGCAAATGTAATTCTCGCTGCTGTTAATATTAAGTAGGCCTCACCCTGTTGATTTTTTTTTTTAAAAACTTGGCTTTGTGACCAGATCTGGGCTGCACTGGTTATGTTAACTTCTGACTGGTACATCTGTTTTTACCTGAACTGCTGTTTTATGTATGTGGTTTTGTGGTGTTTTCCCCTGTTTTTTAAATGTTTTTTGTAATTTTAGCTGACCAGAGTCATGAAGCATAGATGGGTCGCCCTATAAATTGAAACAATAAATAACAAAATAAATAGATCCCCTCCCCTTTCCCTATTATCTTTAGAAACATTGTATTTAATAAATTAGGATGAGAGAGTCTGGCTTCATCTATCATGCCAAATCGTGATTTTTTTAAAATCATGATTTATTGAACAATTGACCAGATTTGGGTGTCATGGTTCTGACAGATGAAAGTCTTCAAAGAACTTCGAGGCATTGTTTACCTTAAAGAATTTTTATAGGAGTAGCATAGCTTCAGCACTAACATAGTTGAAGCCAAAAACTGGATTCTCCTCCTCTTAGCACATAGTATCTAAGCACAATTCCCTCCTCCAATTAACAGTCATAAATCACATTCTACAATTAGTTTGAAATGCAGGCTTTCCCTCCAGTTCTGCAACCCGCCAATTCTTATCCTCTCTTATTTCAAAAGCCCTGAATTCACATACTATTACAATTTTGTTATGTCTAACTAACTCCCATCACATTCCTCCTTCTCCCCAGGTATCATCTAATTCTAAGAGTAAAGCATAAGAAAGAAAAAGGCTGCATCTTCATATGTTGTCAAAGCAAGAACATCCAATGTTAGCAGCGTTGACATCGGGTTTACATAATATATTAAACCAGGGGTCTCCAAACTTGGCAACCTTAAGACTTATGGACTTCAATTTCCAGAATTCCCCAATGGGGATATCTGGCTAGGGAATTCTGGGAGTTGCAATCCACAAGTCTTAAAGTTACATTAAACAATAAACTATAATATAAAGCACACACTTAGATTTGTAGGACATGTTAAGCCAGCGGTTCTCAACCTTTTCCGGGGCTCGACCCCGGCCCGCATCGCAAAGGGGAAAAAAATGGCCGACCCAAAAAAAATAAAAATAAAATGGCGGACTGTGGTGTTTGGCAACCCCCGTGAAATGGTCGTTCGACCCCAAATGGGGTCGCGACCCACAGGTTGAGAACCGCTGTGTTAAGCCAACAAAAGGAACAAGAATGACTTAGTTTAGTTTGTGAATCATCCACCGAACCTTGCTATCAGTTCTGTTACTTAAATTTTTGGACACCTTTTTCCTGTCTTTCTCCTTCACGCTCCAAAGCCACAAGCACCAAGTATCCCATATGAACTCTTCTGAAATCATGCTGATCTATTTTT
This sequence comes from Bothrops alternatus, assembly GCA_034064705.1. Classification (NCBI taxonomy): domain Eukaryota; kingdom Metazoa; phylum Chordata; class Lepidosauria; order Squamata; family Viperidae; genus Bothrops; species Bothrops alternatus. The sequence continues at coordinate 3,225,581 of JARGCV010000089.1, forward strand.
AAACCATTTATTGTGTAGATCTTTCCAGTTGTTTACATACTAGTTCTCAGGCTTCTTAGGGAGCAATGGACTCTTGAAAACCAAAAAGCTGATTGCAAATATTTATATTAGTGAATAAATTAAATAAACCACATTTTAACTCACTGTAAAGAATAAATCTGGTCAGACAGGAAAATCAATGCAATTTGTCCGTGAGGGTCACCCAAAGGGGGAAAAAAAAAAAGCTCTTCCCACAGACCCTTGTTTGGGATGTTTTGTGAAATATTAGTACTGCTTTATAAAATTTTCATAAGACCACACTTAGAATACTGCATCCGGTTTTGGTCACCATATTATAGAAAAGATGGTCTCTGGAAAGAGGGCAGAAAAGAGCAAAAAAATAAATGAATAATGATTAGGTGGCTGGAGGCTAAAACATAAAGACCTGGGCTTCACTAATGGTGGGATTCAGCTGGTTCGCACCACTTCGGCAGAACCAGTAGCTAATTTTTTGTTGCCCAGGCCCAGAATGGACTTCCGGAAACGGCATCCACATAAGAGAACCGGTTGTTCACATATTTGCATCCCACCACTGTAGCTTCAGCAATGAAATAAATAAACAATATTTAACCACTTTCTCACCAATTTAGTGTAGCCTTGGAAAACACAGTTCTATTTCTCACGACACCAAGCAACCAAACAAAAAATACCTTCCTTCAGAGTCACCCACAAAACTGATTCTCACGCAGATTTCTTTTTATAGCTTTCACAGCTTCTGGAGGCAGGTTGTTCCACTGGTTAATTGTTCTCACTGTCAGGAAGTTTCTCCTTAGTTCTAGGTTGCTTCTCTCTTTGGTTAGTTTCCATCCGTCGCTTCTTGTCCTGCCTTCAGGTGCTTTGGAGAATAGCTTGACTCCCTCTTCTTTGGGGCAGCCCCTGAGACAGTGATGGTGAACCTTTTAGAAACCGAGTGCCCCAAAACTGCCCCGCCCACCTCCGCTCAGTCCCCCTCCCCACCCACACCACCTCTGCCCCATCCGCCTTGTCCCCACCCCACCCTCAGGGCCACCCACCGTCTCCACGGACCGCCACAGCAGATCACCCAGGTGGGCCTGCAGCACCATGATGGCCGTGCCCTCCGCCTGTGCCTGCAGCATCATGTGCGCATGACTGCCATGTCCTTGGCTGCGCTGCTCTGCGCATAGGCCGTGCCCGGGGGTGACTCTCCTCTGGGGGGGCTGCTGGTGAGGGGGGACTGTGGGGGAGGCAGGGCTGGGGCAACAGCGTGCGTGGCCACAGAGAGGGCTCTGAGTACCACCTCTGCCACGTGTGCCATAGGTTCGCCACCACTGCCCTGAGGTATTGGAACACTGCTATCATGTCACCAACACAGATCCTTGATTGCACTTTCTGAGATTTTTATTTGCTTCCCCCCTCTTTTTAAAACAGATATTGGACAATACACAAATCAATGAAAGCTTGCCCTCTCCTCTAAAAATCAATGGCCCTAAAAATCAATGAGTAGAGTGGTCTTTTCAGGAGCCCTTGAACTCTTTGGCAAATCTGGAGTCCGTTTATAGTGGGGACATCTGCAATCTGCAAAGAAGGGAAATCCAACTGACTCATTTCTACCACAGTGAAAGTCTCTGACCTACAAGTAGAGGATCATATGATCCAAAAACGGAGCCTGGGGAAGAACAAGGAAAAAAATGCCGTAAACAGCTGCTGTTTTTCTACCTACAGCACTTTTAGACAAAAGAGTTTTTAGAGGAATTTCTCTCTGAGGAGCCAAGCTGACAGCAGATTTTTTTTCAAGAAAAAGATGATGGTGGAACAAACATTTTGAAAAGTTCTTCCTACTACAGGTAGGCCTCGACTTACAACAATTTGCTTAGTGACCGTTCAAAGTTACATCAGCACTGAAAAAATGTGGCTGTTTTTCCGTTACGACCTTTGCCTCCATGACCATGTGATCAAAATTCAGATGCTTGGCGTATTTATGACTCATATTTATGACGGTTGCAAGGGGCCATACGATCCCCCTTCGCAATCTTCTGACAAGCCAAGTTCAATGGGGGAAGCCAGCTTCCCTTAACAACTGGATTGTTCACTTATCAACTGCAGTGATTCACTTCGCAACTGTGACAAGAAAGGTTGTGAAATGGGGCAAAGCTCACTTAACCAATGTCTCAACCACAGAAATCTGGGATTCAGTTGTAGTCATAAGTCAAGGACTCCCTCTGGTCCTGGAAAAAGAAACGATAAAGGACAGACGCGTTCTCTAGGTCGAGAGAAATAACTGAAAATAAATAGAAATCAACTTATTACAGATGTCTTGTAATGGGCTGCTTCCAAAGAAACAGAATTGCCCTTGAATTACGACTGTTCAAAGTTACAGCTGAAAGGAAAAAGGGGACCTGTGACCTGGGTTCAAAGTTCTGACAGTCGGGCACCTGCTGTGTTCACATGACTAAGCTTCGGGCGGAGGAGAAAGCAGCTGTTTGATGGCTGTTTGCAGCATCCTGCAATCATGTGGTTTTGCTAAAAAAAGGGGGGGCAGTTTTGATTTTCAGCAAAACCATTGGTTTGCTTAGTGATCATGGTGTTTGCTTTACAACTAGAATATTTGCTTAATGACTGCAACAAAAGGGCATAAAATTGGGTCATTCGTGTGACTGGCCCACTTTACAATTGCTATGATATACACCATAATGGGTAGGCTCTTATGATCATATATTGAGGACCATCTGTATGACAATCAATCAATCAATCAATCAAGTCACAGATCCAAAAAAGGAGAATGAGGAGATTGCTTTGTTTGAATTTAAATTCAGCCTTATCTAATTTGGAATTTTGGAACCAATGCAAAGCAAAAGGTTGAAAAGTGTTTGAACTTCGCACGTTTCCCAAATTCTACCCTGCAGTTTACCAATAATAATTAAAACCCTATAATAGTGAAAAAGTCTGTCCCCAAAGTGGTTTATAGATCAAGGAATGATGTTGCAAAAATAGTATATTATGGACAGAATTGCAATCATGCAAGCGTATCTTTGAAGAAACATCAATCAAATATCTACAATTTTATACAATAGTTTATGTACACAAAACTAGAAAAAGAGTAGAGAAATTTTTGTGCGAAGTTTTTTTTTTTTTAAACCCAGCCTTGGTTGACTTATTTGCAAAGGGTGTTTCTGTGTAGTTCTGATTAATTCTGTCTTAACACTGATCTTTATGAAGTCTGAAAAGAGCTACAGACCAACAATATTATTTGCAGAGTTAAAAGGACAGATGGATCAGATAAAAGGAAAAGTGGAAGTTTAAAATAATTTTTTTAGTGTCCACAGAATATTGGCTGCACACAGGAGAGAGGCCAGTGGAGAAACTGGAGTAATGAAATAAAAATGGGATATTTATTTATTTATTTATTTGACTTATATGCCGCCCTTCTCCCAAGACTCAGAAGATTCCAGAAGAGGACATGACTCAGTGGTCTAATCTGCAGATTTTGGTTGCAAATTCTGTAGGCGTGCATTGTATGTATGTGTGTGTGTGTAATTCTATTTCTGCTTTTGTCCAACAGGAAACCAAAAGTGACAGTTGAAAGACGCAACCATTTCCAGGACAGAAAACTCAGACTATCTTTATCCAGCAAATTTAAAGATGTACTCCTTCATCTGATGTCTGTGGAGATTCTCAGTCATCCAAAGCTGCTTTTTCAAAAGGCAGTTGGACTGTTTTTTTTCCTTGAGGAAGAATAGAATAGAATAGAATAGAATAGAATAGAATAGAATAGAATAGAATAGAATAGAATAGAATAGAATAGAATAGAATAGAATAGAATAGAATAGAATAGAATAGAATAGAATAGAATATAGAATATAGAATATAGAGAATAAAATAGAATAGAATAGAATAAACAGAGTTGGAAGGGACCTTGTAGGTCATCTAGTCCAACCCCCAGCCAAGCAGGAGACCCTACACCATTTCTGACAGATGGCAGTCCAGTCTCTTCTTGAAAGCTTCCAGTGATGAAGCACCAACAATATATGAAGGCAGTCTGTTCCATTGGTTGATTGTTCTCACTGTCAGAAAATTTCTCCTTATTTCTAGGTTGAATCTCTCTTTGATCAGTTTCTAACTGTTATTCCTTGTCTGCCTTCAGATGCATTGGAAAACAAGTTGACCCCCTCCTCTCTGTGACAGCCCCTAAAATATTGGAACACTGCTGTCGTGTCTCCCCTGGTCCTTTGCTTCACTAGACTAGCCATGCCCAGTTCCTGTAATCATTCTTCATATGTTTTAGCCTCCAGTCCCCTAATCATCTTTGTTGCTCTTCTCTGCACTTTTTTTTTATAGTAGGGAGATCAAAAGTGGTTGCAGTCTTCTAGATGTGGTCTTACTAAGGCTTTATAGAGTGGCATTGGTACCTCACATGCTCTTGATTGAATCCCTCTGTTAATGCAATTTAGGATTGCATTGGCTTTTTTGGTTGCCACTGCAAACTGTTGGCTCATATTTCATTGATTGTCCTCTAAGACTCCGAGATCCCTCTCACAGTTGCTGCTATTAAGCCTGGTTTCACCTAGTTGACATGTGTACTTTTGGTTTTTCTTCCCTAAGTGTAAGATTACTTTTCTCTAAGATGAATGTCATTTTTTTAGATAGGGCCCAGTGTCCAAGTCTGTCAAGAAAAAGAAGACATTTTGCTTCTCCTCCAAGAAGCTTCATCAGTTGTGACTGGATGGTGGGGGGATGGAAAGATAAGTTCTGGCACTTGGTTCCTTGACTCTTTCACGCAGGGCCTAGTGCAGGGGTAGGCCACCTTGGCTCTTTTATGACTCGTGGACTTCAACTCCCAGAATTCCTGAGCCAGCCATGCTGAGGGGAAAGGGAGAGGTTTCCAAGCTGAGCCATGCTGGCTCAGGAATTCTGGGAGTTGCAGTCCACGAGTCAGAAAGCGGCCTAGGCCTAGGCTAGGGGAAGGCCACCTTGGCTCTTTTATGACTCGTGGACTTCAACTCCCAGAATTCCTGAGCCAGCCATGCTGAGGGGAAAGGGAGAGGTTTCCAAGCTGAGCCATGCTGGCTCAGGAATTCTGGGAGTTGAAGTCCACGAGTCATAAAAGAGCCAAGGTGGCCTTCCCCTGGCCTAGTGGATAGCCTCACCAAAAATGAGGCTTTCATGTATGATTTGTCAAAAAATCTTTCTATTAATTTAAATGAATGTATTTATTTACTTATCAAATATTCCAATCCCAGGTACAGCTAGTTCTCGACTTACAACTGTTCATTTAGTGACCGTCTGAAGTTACAGTGGCACTGAAAGAAGCGACATGGCCATTTTTCAAACTTATGACCGTTTGAAAGCGTCCCCATGGTCACGAGATCAAAATTCAGATGCTTGGCAACTGACTCATATTTACAACCGTTATAGTGTCCTGGGGTCCTGTGATCCCCTTTTGCGACCGTCTGACAAGCAAAGGCACTGGGAAAGCCAGAGTCACTTACTCAGTTAACAACTGCAGCGATTCATTTAACAACCGTGGCAAGAAAGGTTGTAAAATGGGGCAAAATTCACTTAACAAATGTCTCATTTAGCAACAGAAAATTTGGGCTTCATTGTGGTCGTAAGATGAGGACTACCTGTATGTTGCTTCTAGTTCTTTAAATACCAACACTGTTTCTTAACCAATTGTATGTAAACCTGTCCCACCTGTCTCTATACTCCAGTTGACACCCTTACTTGACATAATATTATGGGGGAGGGAGAAACATTCCTTCTTTTTTTTTTTTTTGCAAACAGTATGATTAATTTAATGCTAGTTTAATAGCTAATAATGCTATTGCACTGTATTTGCAAAATATAGTGCAATAGCACTCCTCTTTTTAAAAGCAAATAAAAAGCTGTATCTGTGCAAAGGATCCAGGAAGAAATGACTAGCTATCCAAATAAACTGCATACTAAAGTCCAGAAATGGCCAGAATAAACTCCAATGCTATTATTTTATAAAAACCTGAAGTTTACTGGCTGATCATTTTGGTCCAAGTCAAACATCAAAGCCATTCAGTGGCTGGTGGAACTTAAAAGAAAGAAGAGGGATACTATAGGACTTTCAACATTCACCATGCTCTGAGACCTAATCAGTCACAAGATGATTTCCAAAAACTTAAGTAGGCAGAGGACGTGGATGGGAGACTAGCAGAAATCCTAGAAATAAACAGACCATAATGCAGTGGTTCTCAACCTTTTTCAGGTTGAGACCCCACTTGCTCCGCCCATGCGCGGTGTGACCCCGGCACGCGCGCGCATGCGCGCGCGCTGGGCCGATCCGCACATGCGCGGCGCGCGCAACAAAAAAAACAAAAAACAAAATGGTGGATTGTGACGGCCCGATCTGCGCATGCGCGGCGCGTGCGCGACGGCCCAAACCGCACATGCGCGGCGCACGCACGACGAAAAAAAACAAAACAAAATAGCGGACCGCAACGGGCCAATACGCGCATGCGCGGACCGCGACGGCCCGATCTGCGCATGTGCGGCGTGCGCGCGACAAAACAAAACAAAACAAAAAACAAAATGGCGGACCGCGACGGGCCGATCCATGCATGTGCGGCGCACGCGCACGACGGCCCGAACCGTGCATGCGCCCGACGAAAAAACCAAAAAATAAACAAAACAAAAAAAACAAAATGGCGGACTGCGGTATCCGGCGACCCCCGCAAAATGGTCGTTCGACCCCAAATGGGGTCACGACCCATAGGTTGAGAACTGCTGCCATAATGCAATGTTGGGGGAAAAAAATCCAGAAAAAAGGACTGAAGAACCACTTCCAAGAAAACTACATGGAGGTATCCTTGAAGCAGCAGACGTTGAGGCTGATTAGGATATTTCATCTTTACTTTCACTGTTTTTTTCATCGTTCTCTTGAAATGAAATTTGAGAATTCTACTTTTTCATGCGGTTACTATGATCCTAAGGATTCAAAGAAAGTTTCAACAACTTAAGAAAGTGTGGTGGAATATAGTCCAGAGTCACAAGAAGGAGGGGACTCTTTCCATAGAATAAAAGCAGAGCTTGGAACATCTGGTGGACGAGAGCAAGGTTGGACCCTCCCTAGTAATTCACAGAGTATATCTATAGTTATGCAAGAAAATTGCTTTAATCTGACAAGATTCTGTTTGTAGACAACAATAAAGGAACTATTCAGAAGTAACTCCTCATGTCATTCTTGGTTCTTTGGGCATGATGCAAATTAAATTTCCTGTGATTAAAAACTGGTGAATTGGCAGGTATGTCTCCATAATCTTTCAAGAGGCTTTCTTTGTTTTGTGTGGTGAGCTTGCAAGACCGCTGCCGTGCCATTCTTGAACAGAGCTTATTTAAACAAGACCTGGTACCCATGTTGTGCTAAACCAAATTTATTTAACCGTGGTTGTTTTGACTATTGGACTTTGAAGGAGCAGGAGAGAAAGAGTATTGATGCTTTTGACCCTCTGTTTTTGGAGAAGAGTCCTGAGAATATCATGGACAGCATTATACAAGTTGATCTGAAACCAATCAATCTAGAGTTCTCATTCAAAATGCAAGTGACCAGGCTCTAATTATGCTACTTTGGAAACATCTTGTGAAGACCTAACTCTATGGAGAAGTTCATAATGCTAGGAAAGGTGGAAGGAAAGTGAAAAGAAAAAAAAAGGGTGACCAGCAGCAACGTGGATGAATGCCATCACAATGGAGATAGATGCACCATTGGTATATCTAAAAGAACCAGGATGGGGCAGGTCCTCCTGTTGAAATTCCTATCTACATGCTCCCTGGGAGTTGACTGGCTTGGGGCCACATCATCAATCAATCAATCAATCAATCAATTTTGAATACCACTCAATTAATAATAATAATAATAATAATGATAAAGTTGGAAGGGACCTTGGAGGTCATCCAGTTCAACCCCCTGCTCAGGCAGGAAACCCTATACCATTTCGGACAAGTGGCTGTCTAGTTTCTTCTTAAATACTTCCAGTGTTGGAGCATTCACCGCTTCTGGAGGCAGGTTGTTCCACTGGTTAATTATTCTAACTGTCAGGAAGTTTTTCCTTAGTTCTAGGTTGCTTCTCTCTTTGGTTACTTTCCACCCATTGCTCTTTGTCCTGCCTTCAGGCGCTTTGGAGAATGGCTTGACTCCCTCTTCTTTGGGGCAGCCCCTGAGATATTGGAATGCTGCTATCATGTCTCCGCTCGTCCTTCTCTTTGTTAAACTAGACATACCCAATTCCAGCAGCCGTTCCTTATATGTTTTAGCCTCCAGTCCCCTAATCATCTTTGTTGCTCTTCTCTGTACTCTTTTTAGAGTCTCAACATCTTTTTTACATCATGGTGACCAAAACTGGATGCAGTATTCCAAGTGTGGCCTTACCAAGGCATTGTAAAGTGGTATGAATACTTCACGTGATCTTGATTCTATCCCTCTGTTAATGTAGCCTAGCACTGTGTTGGCTTTTTTGGCATCTGCAGCTCACTGCTGGCTCATATTTAAATGATTGTCCACTAGGACTCCAAGATCCCTCTGACAGTTACTACTATTGAGCAAGGTACCCCTTATACTATACCTGTACATTTGGTTTTTCTTGCCTAAATGTAGAACCTTGCTTTTTTCACCATTGAATTTCATTTTGTTAGATAGCACCCAGTGTTTCAAGTCTGTCCAGGTCCTCCTGTATCCTAAGCCTGTCTTCTGGAGTGTTGGCTATTCCTGCCAGCTTGGTGTCGTCTGCAAATTTGATGAGTTCCCCATCTATCCCCTCCTCCAGATCATTGATGAAGACGTTGAAGAGCCCTGGGCCCAGAACAGAGCCCTGGGGCACCCCACTACACACTTCCCTCCATGTAGATGCGGTTCTGAAGCAAGAAACAGCCAAGCCAAGCCTTCATAGATGCTCTTTAAAAAAATGCAGATATGTTTCAGTCTCTCCAACTAGTTGATTTATTAACTTATTATTAATGGGGTTGTTTGTTAATTCATGGATACATATAAGCATGCTTTGTATGCTGGGCCAGTGGAACCCTTGTGAGTGAAGCATGCTTTCCTTGAGGCGTGTGACTTGCCTCTGACAAGGCAAGCCAGGGTAAAGGAGTTAAACTGTAACTACATTTTATAACCTGACTTTTACCTCCAGGGGAGCAAAACACAAAAGCCACAAGGGAGGAGGAGGAGGAGGAGAGATCAAAGGGCCATACAGTAAACATTAATTGCAGTTACATATTTCAATGTTCATGGCTGTTGGGGGGGAGGGGACATCCCTAGAGAAAAACAGGGCTGGGATTGCAATGAAAAATAAATGGGGTTAACCTAGCTAATTATTTCCAGGTGATGTTTATTCGGTCAGACCTTATCTAGGAAAGATTTCAACGGTTTTCATGACGGAGATGGAATTCTGGGGTAGTTAACATCTTGCCCCTAGCCAGTGTATGTCTGTGTGTATGTTGAATGATTGTTTTTTTCTTTTAAATTAGGGGTTTTATAGATATGTATTTTTAATTGTTGATTTCTATTATGTTGTGAGCAGCCCTGAGTTCTCCGGAATAGGGCGGCATAGAAGTCAAATTAATAAATTGATTTCAGTGGATCAGCAATTCCTCCTCCTCCTCCTCCTCCTCCTCCTCCTCCTCTGCTGTATTACTGTTGGTTACTCCAGGCCTCAAGCAATAAGAAAACAATCCAAATGTTTATCAATACCTCCTCAGTACATATCTCATGTGGCCATTTTGCAGTTCCCCACATTGCAACATTTTGGGGGACTCTGCTGAAAGATCTCAGGGCCCAAGTCCAAAATTCTTCAGCCTGGGGCAAAAGAAGCTGAGAGGCTCACCCAAACAGCAATAGTGCTTTATTAAAAAAAAAGAGGGGGTGGAAGCAGGGATGTTGTAAGTAGAAGGTGCCTCATCTGGGCACATGGAAGGAGCACGGTGGCTCTCGTGGTGAGGACACTGGAATGGAGGTTAGCAAGCCCATGTTTGAGACACAAGAGCTGTCATGGGGCAGAGCTGAGCTCTCGTCCTCGCTCCAGCTCCTTCCAGAGACATAAAAGGGGTTTTAAGAAGAGAATGGACAACCATTTGTCAGAAGTGATCTTGATTCTATCCCTCTGTTAATGCAGCCCAGCACTATGTTGGCCTTTTTGGCAGCTGCAGCACACGGCTGGCTCTTATTTAAATGATTGTCCACTAGGACTCTGAGATCCCTCTCACAGTTACTACTATTGAGCAAGGTACCCCCTATACCTAAGAAGCACTGGATGGAAACTAATCAAGGAGAGAAGCAACCTAGAACTAAGGAGAAACTTTCTGACAGAACAATTAACCAGTGGAACAACCTGCCTCCAGAAGGGGTGAATGCTCCAACACTGGAAGTTTTTAAGAAGAGACTGGACAGCCATTTGTCCGAAATGGTATAGGGTTTCCTGCCTGAGCAGGGAGTTGGACTAGATGACCTCCCAGGTCCCTTCCAACTTTATCATCATCATCATCATCATCATCATCATCGTTATTATTATTATTATTATTATTATTATTATTATTATTATTATTAACAAAGATGATTAGGGGACTGGAGGCTAAAACATAAGGAACGGTTGCTGGAATTGGGTATGTCTAGTTTAATGAAGAGAAGGATGAGCGGCGACATGATAGCAGTCTTCCAGTATCTCAGGGGCTGCCCCGAAGAAAAGGAAGTCAAGCTATTTTCCAAAGTGCCTGAAGGCAGGACAAGAAGCAACGGGTGGAAACTAATCAAGGAGAGAAGCAATGGATGGAAATTAACCAAAGAGAGAAGCACCCTAGAACTAAGGAGAAACTTCCTGACAGTTAGAACAATTAACCAGTGGAACAACCTGCCTCCAGAAGCAGTGAATGCTCCAACACTGGAAATTTTTAAGAAGAGACTGGACAGCCATTTGTCCTAAATGGTGTAGGGTTTCCTGCCTGAGCAGGGGGTTGAACTAGATGACCTCCCAGGTCCCTTCCAACTTTATTATTATTATTATTATTATTATTATTATTATTATTATTATTATTATTATTATTATTATTATTATTAGTCCCCAACTGGGTGTCGTTCCCCCCCCATCAACGGTGATCTCACCAGCTAATCCTTTCAACCTGGAAGTGCCTCAGTGCTTCTGACACAGGTGCAAACCTGGGCACATACATGATTAGAGAAGCTACAGAAGGTTTACTTTCATCCTACTTTTAAAATACTGTGTACTACTCTGTTCTAATACAATGGTTATGTTTTTTCCTGCTGCATGGGGCCAGTTCTGCTTTCTAGGGTCCAGAATTACCCTGCCTATCCAAATTATAGAAATTATATACTGACTGACATTTATTTCTCTGGATTTTACTGACTGGATTCTGACAGCACAAGCATCCATCAGAGAGTTAGTTGATGTAGCAAAATGAGGTGCTGGACTGGGATTTACAAGAGCCAGGAAGACATCCACCTTCAGCCATGGGCATCCACTGGCTGACTTTGGCCTTGATATATACAACGCTATTTGGGGAAAGAATAGAGAAGGACTTGCTAAGCGTATTATTTTTGAGTATTTGGAAGAAAAAAAAGAATGTACATTTACGAACAAATGTAATTTGCCTAATTGTAATGTAGAGTATCACTGATCCCAGCCACTGCAGTTTTCAAACCACAGCTTGTGATTTAGCCTGCATGAACTCATCTGCAGAAAAGCCTGAATAAGCCCGATGTGCAAAGCCTAGCTATTATTCTGGATAAACCATGGCTTATAGCTCAGCCTGTTGGGCAAACCCAATCAACTCTGCCTTTCTCAGCAAACCAGGGTCCACCATGGTGCGAACACAAATGACAGTGAAAGATCCGAAGCTGTTTTTTCAAGAGGCAACTGGACTTTCTTGATTAGAAACAAGACAGGCCAGCTACCCCTTGAAAAAGCATCTTTGGGGCAACCATTACTTGGATGACTGAGAACCTCCGTAGATAGTGAAAGATAATCTGGAGGCCACATAACTGCCTCTGAGGCTCTGAGACCACAGTAAAGGAACCGAAAGCATTAGCCACACAATTTAGACTCAGATCAGGACTTTCTGCTGCTTGTTGAAACAAGAAGTGTCAATTGCGACACACAGAGATTCTGACATGTTAGCAGGCAGGGTGGCTGAGTTCCTGGGCCTTATATTGGCCCCAGACACTTTGAAACTTGGCTAACCCATCAGGTTATCCAACGAGATCGTTAAAGACAAACTCTTCAGCAAGGTTGAAGAGCTTGGCAGGATGGGACGTTATGGGAAGGAGAAGAATTTTGCTCTTCCTCACTCCTTTTGTTTGTTAAGAAAGGAATTCTACTTTGCGGCAGGAAAGGTGTTTGTACGAAGGAGGTCAAGGCGCACCAGGCTCTCGTTCTATAGCACCATCGTTGGCCAAACCAAATAGACGTTCCTCAGCTGCCAAGATTAGTTATGTAGTTCAAATATCCTGCTCGTTTAAAAACATACGGAGGAGGTTCCCTATTGAGTTCTACACAGTCATACACCTGATTTTATGAACTCTAGCTCGGGGGGTCCCCTACCCCCGGTCCATGGACCAGTTCCAGGCCGTGGCACGCCAGCAACCAGTCTGCACAAACAAGCAAAGTCCCATCCAGGGGATGTAGGCAGCACACAAAACCATGCAGTCTCCGGTCCGCAGAAAAACCTCTCTCCATATAACTGGTCCCTGGTGCCCAAATGGTTGGGGTCCTCTGTTCTAGCTTATACCTGGGACCAGTTTTGATGGAAGTCAAAGGAAAGTTGGCTGTGTGAGCCTATGCATCCTGACTAGGTGGTACATTCCCATTGAATTTAGTGGGTCTGGCTTCTGAAGGACAGTCATGTGTGTTTGTGCAGGTCGAGAGAAGACAAGACACCAATCTATAATGAAACAAAGGGGTAAGGACACTGTTTGCTGATCCAATGTGCAACGCAAGGGATGAATGACTTAGATATCAATATAAGTCAAATTTTATGGCCAAGTGGTAGTTATTAATTTATTAGCAGAGGGTTTTCTGTACATGCTTTCTACCGTAGGATGTTCCGAATGAGTCTCCAAAAAGAAGCACCCATTGTAATAATGAAATGAAACAGGTACATAATGAATGAATACTGCACAATGTAATGCAAGGACAGTACCTAGGGTCCCATTCCATTTAACAGAATAACAAAATAACAGAGTGGGAAGGGACCTTGGAGGTCATCTAGTCCAATCCCCTGTACACACAAGCAGGAGACTCTAACATTTCAGACAAATGGCTGTCCAATATCTTCTTAAAAACTTCCAGTGTTGGAGCAAATTGGCAACTTCTGGAGGCAAGTTGTTCCACTGATTAATTATTGTGTCAGGAAGTTTCTCCTTAGTTCTAGGTTGCTTCTTTCCTTGATTAGTTTCCATCCATTGCTTCTTGTCCTGCCTTCAGGTGCTTTGGAGAATAGCTTGACTACCTCTTCTTTGGGTCAGCCCTTTAAGTATTGGAATACTGCTATCATGTCACCTTAATCCTTTTAATTAAACTAGACATATTTATTTATTTATTTATTTATTTATTTATTTGTTTGTTTGTTTGTTTGTTTGTTTATTTATTTATTTATTTATTTATTTATTTAGTTAGTTAGTTAGTTAGTTAGTTAGTTAGTTAGTTAGTTAGTTAGTTAGTTATTCGACTTGTATGCCGCTCCTCTCCAGAGACTCGGAGCGGCTTACAACATATACAAAACATCAAAATTCAACTGCCACTATGCAATTCCTTCAACTGCCACTATGCAATTGGAGCACCGCGCGGCAATGGGGCACCACCACAATGCAAACGGGGCACAAAAACATGGTGCCAGATGGTGCAAATATGGGGCAGTGCTAGTGAGTGTCACACGGGTGCTAGCACTGCCCTGTTTGCATGGTGTGTGCTCGCAGTCCCGTTTGTGTGTGTTTGCGCGTGCATAAAATGCTTCCCCCTTCCCTTTCCCTCCAGTCTGCCAACCTAGAACGGTTGGAGACCTCTGCACCAGAGGAATTAAAGGCATGAGATAGGAAAACCAAATATAGTGCTCAAACAAATCACCGGTATAAAATCTTTTCATAGCTTTCTATTCTTGTTTTGGTTAAAGGCCTCGTTTCTCATACATTCCCTTTTATTTTACAAATATGTGGGATTTCATCTTTTGGGAGTTCCTCGATTATATCTTCCCAAGTCTCCTCAGGACACGTCTTCTTGTCCTTTGTCTATTTCTTTCGCAATTCTGTCCTCATTTATTCTCTCCGTATTACCAAAACTGTTGTATTTTTGGCTGTTCCCATTGAGATTCCATCCATATTTATGTAGCACAGTGTTTCTCAACCTTGACAATTTTAAGGCATGTGGACTTCAACTCCCAGAATTCCACAGCCAGCATTGCTGGCTGTGGAATTCTGGGAATTGAAGTCCACATGCCTTAAAATTGTCAAGGTTGAGAAACACTGATTCTAGCAGCTGTTCACTCTTGTTCAGCTTCCCCCAGGTGAACCAGACAGGAAATTCAACAAAATGAACACATTCAACTTAAAGGGAGTCCTCCACATACAGCATTTCATTCAGTGACCGTTTGATGTTACAATGGAAAAAAGTGACTTACAGCCGTTTTTCATACTTATGACCGTTGCAGATCCTATGGTGACATGATCAAAATTCTGACGCTTGGAGACTGACTCATGTTGCAAGGTCCAAGGGTCATGTGGTCTCCTTCTGTGACCTTCTGACATGCAAAGTCAATGGGGAAGCCTGATTCACTTAACATCCATGTTACTAATTAACAATTGTAGTGATTCACTTAATAACTATGGCAAGAAAGGTCATAAAATGGGGCAAAAATCACTTATATAACAGAGTAACAGAGTGGGAAGGGACCTTGGAGGTCATCTAGTCCAACCCCCTGCTCAGGCAGGAGACCATATACCATTTCAGAAAAATGGCTATCCAATCTCTTCTTAAAAACTTGCAGTGTTGCAGCATTCACCACTTCTGGAGGCAGGTTGTTCCACTGATTAATTGTTCTGGCTGTCAGGAAGTTTCTCCTTAGTTCTAGGTTGCTTCTCTCCTTGATTACCGGTAGTTTCCATATTCTGTTGCTTCTTGTCCTGCCTTCAGATGCTTTGGAGAATAGCTTGACTCCCTCTTCTTTGTGGCATCCCCTGAGATACTGGAACGCTGCTATCACATCACCCTTCGTCCTTCTCTTCATCAAACATCCTTAAACTTAACAACTGTCACATTTAGCAACAAAAAGTTTGGGCTCAATTGTGGTCCTAAGTTGAGGACTACCTGTAATTGTAAGGTTACATTAACAGAATCTTGCAAGTCTGAAAGTACCAACTCCCCATTGCCACTTTTAGCTTCTGATCCATCAGGGCAGATCTTTCCTAAGCTTCCTTCCTCTGGCTGTTAAGACATGGAGGGCTCCTCCCTCTCTTATAGCCATAGCAATAGCACTTAGACTTATATACCACTTCACAGGGCTTTACATCCCTCTCTAAGTGGTTTACAGAGTCAGCCTATGGCCCCCAACAATCTGGGTCCTCATTTTACCAACCTCAGAAGGATGGAAGGCTGACTCAATCTTGAGCCAGTGAGAATCGAACTGCCGAACTGCAGGCAGTTGGCAGTCAGTAGAAGTCGCCTGTAGTAACGCATTCTAACTGCTGCTTATCTGACTGTTTCCTAGACAGTGTCTCTTCACCCACTTCCCCCAAGATCATTCCCAGATCCCATTACAAACTCCAGGCTCTCACTCTTCTTGTTTTAGCATGCAAACATCTTAGCATTTCAATCCTTCTGAATTCAGGCCATTTTAAAAACTGAGCTACCCATGCTAGAACCCCTCAGAAAGCTATTTGCCAGCATTCAAGAAGGAGGCCAGGTCCCACCATCCTGGAAAACAGCCTACATCTCATTAATCCCAAAGGAGGGGAAA
The DNA here is from genome assembly GCA_034064705.1 of Bothrops alternatus. Classification (NCBI taxonomy): domain Eukaryota; kingdom Metazoa; phylum Chordata; class Lepidosauria; order Squamata; family Viperidae; genus Bothrops; species Bothrops alternatus. Next base: position 3,241,559 of record JARGCV010000089.1, read on the forward strand.
GACAACACACAGCCCGCAAACTACAGGCCCATCTCACTACTAAACACAGACTATAAAATCTTCACAAAAATTTTGGCCAATAGACTAATGACTGTTTTACAAAAAACAATACACCCGGACCAAAGGGGATTTATACAAGGACGCCAGATGAAAACCAACGTGAGGCAGCTGTTGAACATAATAGAGTACCTGCAAAGGCACAACCAGATACCCGCCGCTCTAATGTTCGTGGATGCAGAAAAAGCCTTCGACAGACTGAATTGGCCGTTCCTGACGAACTTGGTCCTGAAGATGAAAATGGGAGCACAGTTCTTCAACTCCATAACGGCAATTTACCAGAAACAAACAGGCCAGATCATTGTCAATGGAGACTTAACGGACTCATTTAATATAGAGAGAGGCACGAGACAGGGCTGCCCGCTGTCCCCCCTGCTATTTATCCTAACACTGGAAATTTTACTGAACAGAATAAGAGCGGCAGAGGATGTACAGGGCATACAGATTAAACAGCAAGAATACAAACTATGTGCCTTTGCGGATGACCTGCTGGTGACAATGTCGCAACCAGCACAATCAGTAAGGAAATTGATGGAGATAATGGAAGACTACGGTAGGGTGTCAGGCTTCAAAGTAAATATATCAAAAACAAAGATGCTAGTCAAAAACCTAGACAACAAAGCAAAACGGAACCTGGAAAGAATAACGGGTTGTGAAATAGTCAAGAAAGTCAAATACTTAGGAGTGGAGATAGAATCAACAAATGCGAAATTATACAAGAATAACTACGAGGTCCTGTGGAATAAGATACAAGCAGACCTGGAAAGGTGGAAATCGCTACGTCTGTCCCTGCTCGGCAGGATAGCGACAGTAAAGATGAATGTATTACCCAGATTTCTATTTCTCTTTCAAATGCTACCCATACTCAAGAAGGATGCGGACTTAGACAATTGGCAGAAAGGCATCAACAGATTTATTTGGGACGACAAGAGACCGAGGGTGAAACTAAAAATCATCCAAGACGCAAGGGAGAGAGGGGGACTCAAAATGCCTAATCTAAAGCTATATTACTATGCAGCAACGTTGGTGGCAGTTAGTGACTGGATCAACATGACAAATGATAGAGTTCTGAATGTTGAGGGGCATGGTCTACGATTCGGCTGGCACGCATACCTAGTATACGACAAAAAGGCAGATAGGAACTTCAAGGAGAACCCACTACGAATCCCACTGCTATGGGTCTGGAAGAAATATAAGCACCTCCTACACGACAAGATTCCCATCTGGACGATCCCTGGACACGCAACAGGGGATATGAACACATCCCAAGGGCAAGGAGTGGTGCCCTACAGTGAACTTGTACTGGGAGAAGAAAACAGGTTCCTCTTGAAACCTCAAGCAATGCTAGCAAACAGAGGAATAGGAAGTAACTGGCTATCATATATACAACTACAGTCAAGGTGGCGTGAAGACAGGAAGAAGGGCTTCTCCCAGAACGACGAGAACCTAATTAAACAGATCAGAGAACAGGGGATTATGCACATCAAACGAGTGTACAGCACTCTGATAGAAATGGACTCTGAAACCGAGCTAGTCAAGAACTGTATGATAAAGTGGGCGCAAGACTTCGGACACCCTATCGCCATAGACACGTGGGAGAAAATCTGGGTGAGGAATGTAGAATTCACGAAATCGCAACACTTAAGGGAAAACTTCTACAAGATGTTCTATAGATGGCATCTAGACCCGAAAAAAATATCACTCATCTACCCGGGCACCCAGCCCAAATGCTGGAGGTGCGGAGACGGGGAGGCTACTTACTTTCACATATGGTGGGCATGCAGAAAAATCAAAGCATTCTGGAGGAAGATATGGTGGACACTCCAAACTATTTTCAAAAAGCGTATAGAATTTCTACCTCAGGCTTTTCTGTTAGGGATCACAAAGGATATCACTACCTCAGAGACAAATTTATTTTTGAACTTAATTACAGCAGCAAGATTATTGGTGGGACAGTACTGGAAGAATCCGGAAATACCGCCTATTGAAGAATGGACTGTGAAAGCAACAAATCTGGCGGAAATGGCAAAAATATCAGCATATTTGAAAAATCGCTCCAATGAACAATTTGTGACGGACTGGAAACAGTGGATAGACTATATCCAAGAGAGACACCAATCAAACAGAATGCAGCTGGCATTTAGCTAGGGCTCGACGGGAGGAGGGAAGAAGGGTTAACAAATCAAAGGTTTACAAAAACTAACACCCAAGGTTGAATGTATATGTTCTATAACTAATGCCTCTTAACATAACCTCATGATTAATGATGTTTGCTTTAATATTGTTAAAGTAGACTGAATCTCTACCTCAAGATATGAAACTTTCACCTCAGGATTTCTGGTGAGGGACTATAAAAGATTGCACTAGTAATGGGATGAAGTCAATTCAGAAGCGCAAACGTACAATATGTGATAGACTAGAAACAGTAGATAGACCATATATAAGAGAAACACCAATCAAACAAAATGCATTCGGATTATACTTGAAGACGTAAGGGAGGAGGGAAGAACGTTTACTAAAACAGATGTTTACAAAGATTAACACCTAATGTTGTATGCTATGTTCTAGGAGGATTGTTTAGCAATAAGATCTTATGTTTAATGTTGATCACATTAATATTGAAACAGATAGGAGAAACACCAATCAAAATAAAATGTAACAGGAGTATAGTTGAGGCTAGACGCGAGGGGGGGGGAAAGGCCTACTAATTCAGACGTTTTCAAAGACTAATACTTAGTATTGTATACCAGGTGTCATGATGATTGCTGCATAAGATGTTTTTATGTCCAATGCTGATTGTTTTAATAATAATAATAATAAAAAAAACTGAGCTACCCAAGTCTCAGTTCTATGAAGAACGGTTGTAAGAATTGGGTGTGTTTAGTTAAAAAGGGTACTTGAGATGACATGATAGCAGTGTTCCAGGATTTGAGAGGCTGCCACAAAGAAGAGGTGGGGTCAACCTATTTTCCAAAGCCCCAGAAGACAAAGCAAGAAACAATGGATGGAAACTAATCAAGGAGAGAAACAACCTGGAATTAAGGAGAAACTTCCTGACAGTGAGGACACTTAACCAGTGGAACAGCTTTGCCTTCAGACGTTGTGGATGCTCCATTGCTGGAGACTTTTAAGAAAAGACTGGACAGCCATTTGTCTGAAATGGTATAAGGTCTTCTGCCTGAGCAGGGGGTTGGACTAGATGACCTCCAAAGTCCCTTCCAACTCTGTTACTCTGTTATTGGTTGTCAGTTCTATGAAATGAGGTAGGTAGAAAATGCTTTTATGCTCATCCACTTGTACTTTCCTCTACAATCAACATCCCCACACCACACACCGCACACTGCTTTTCAGCAGCATCTGCCCGTTTAAAAATGTCTCCATTTCCCACATCTTTAGCAAGCTTTCTAGCACGATGCACAAATTCATCGTTTTCTCCATTTATTTAGAACTTTAAACTTGCATTTTGGATGCGAAATACAATTGCACGAATCTCTGACACGTGGCCAGAATCACCTTTCTGCCCTGTTTAATCTAATATTTATTCATTTGTGAGATTCATCTTTCCCTTTCACTAGGAGTTCACGGCACTGCAAATCACTCATGACCTCAGCCAACTGCAGAATATCATCTGTAAACAAAAGGATATAAATCCGCATAAAGTACAGGAGGCCTGGTATGTAGTACTGGACTTACAAAAGTTCATTTAGTGACAACAGCACTGACAAAAGTGACTTACGACCATTTTTCACAGTTACCACTTTTGCAGCATCCCCCCCCCCATGGTCACGGGATCAAAATTCAGATGTTTGGCAACTGACTTGTATTTATGACGGTTGCATTGTCCTGGGGTCATGTGATCGCCTGACAAGCAAAGTCAATGGGGAACCCAGATTCACTTAACCGGGTGACTAACTCAACAACAGCAGGGATTCACTTAACAAATGTGGCAAGAAGTGTTGTGCTATGGGGCAAAACTCACTTAGTTCAGTTTCTCACTTAACAACAGAAATTTGGGGCTCAGTGGTGGTCATAATTCATAATTCGAGGACTACTGTATACAATTGTTTCCCGTCAGCGAAACAATGTCGTCTGGAGGGCCTTCTCTGTTGTGGCGCCCACCCTCTGGAACCAACTACCTCCTGAAGTCCGCGTTTCTCCGACTCTCCCGGCCTTCCGAAAGAATTTAAAAACCTACCTCTGCCAGCAGGCCTGGGGATGATTGTTGATTGTGGTGTGACTGAGGAGTATGTGTGGGGTTTATTTTTAATGGTTTTTTCGGATTTATATTGAATTGTTTATTTGTATGTTGTGAGCCGCTCCGAGTCTGCGGAGAGGAGCGGCATACAAATCCGAAAAAAATAAATAAAATAAAATAAATAAATAAAAAATGTACAGTTTTGGACAATCAGCTAAGTCACTCTTTGTGGGCACATGTGCCATTGCCCCAGCCTTGCCTCCCCCTAAGGCCCCCTCCTTACCAGCAGCCCCCCTGGAGAGTCACCCCCAAGCGTGGCCTATGCAGAGCAGCGCAACCAAGAACATGGCAGCCAGGCAGCATAGACAAGAATCTGGCCTCACGCCCCATCCTGCACAGCTGATGCTATGGGGCGCGGGCAGAGGGTGTGGTTGCCATGGCCCTGCTGGGCTGCCTGGGCGATCTGCGGCAGGCACTGGAGGCGGTGAGTGGCCCTGCGGGCAGGCGGGGTGGGGGCGGTGCAGGGGGTGGAGTGGGGGCGGGGCCAATTTTTGGGCACTCGGTCTCTAAAAGGTTCACCATCACTGAGCTAAGTGATATATTTCACTGACTGCTTGAGCTTAATTACTTTTCTAATAGGATATTTTCTTACCACACTGAAATGAAATCCCCTTCCCACTGCCTTAGAGCTTGCATAAAACAGGATCTAGGATGCACTGTTTTCTCACTCCTTTTTTTTTCTTCCATCAGTTCCTTGAAAAAGCTCATGTAATGGTTTCCCCCCCCCCCTTGCTCCTTGGCATTTCTGCTAAGAACTTTTCCCACTTTAAAAAGGATTTTAAAATGTACAAGAATAAAGATATAAATGGGAAACTGAAACCCACATGGGGGGAAGCATCATTTAACATTTTCCTCCTATGGTTTCTGAAGTAAAATTAGTCCTGATTTGGAGCTTGCAGTTTGCATTCCTGCAAAATTATCTTTTATCTACAATGATGGATTTGGATTGAACTAGGAACAGTTTTCATAGAAGATCTTTGAAAACAATTCCAGAAAAAAGGGATGTGACAACACAGTCCAGATCTGTCATCTATCTATCTATATCATGTCTGTCTGTCTGTCTGTCTGTCTATCTATCTATCTCTATTACGATAGCTAGCTATCATCTATCATCTCTCTCTCTTTCTCAATCTATCTAATCTTTATCCAAGATTTTATTAATATTCCTTCCTTCCTTCCTTCCATCCTTCCTTCCTCCCTCCCTCCCTCCCTCCTTCTTTCTTTCTTCCTTCCTTCCTTCCTTCCTTCCTTCCTTCCTTCCTTCCTTCTTTCCTTCTTTCCTTCCTTCCCGCTCAATATTTATTTACCAGAAGCAAGATTTCTTTTTGTTTCAATTGAGCTTACTCGGTTGCAAATCTTTATAAGATTATAACCTTCAAGGAGAATAAAATATCTTTTTATAAGAGATAATTGGAAAGAGGAACAAGAATGCATCTGACATAAATAAATGTTGAATTAAGGCACCAGCCAGCTTTGATATATATATATATAGTGTTTTAGTTTTTATTTTTTACATTTGACTTTTCTATACAGTACTCATTTTTATTGGCCAAAATTCTTAAAAAGGACAACCGCACACAACAGCAGAAATTCACTTCTCAAATATATGCTTTGATTGCTTCAAGTACTGTAGTCAGAATAGTTTTGATTAGTCAATTTTAAATTTGATTAATTTAAATTGTGCATTTTTAAAAAAAGTGAAATGATGCAAGCAGAAGTTCAACAGGTAATGCTTTCCCCAATGAGGTAAATCTAAGGCAGTGAAAAGCTGCCATAGATGGATTTCTGCCAACATTAAAGGGATAGAAAACTTGTTCTAAAAATAAATAAAAGAGAATTGCCATCATTTATCTTTAATACACACCACAATAATTTCCTTATACCTATTTGAGCCAAGCACAACTGTAAAGAGGAAAATGAACAATAAATATATAAAAAATATTTGTTATAAACCACTCACTGCTTTGTATTTTTTTTACCTGGTCATCAGTACTGCAATCATTGATCTGTTGCTGGCCAGCAACCAGTATCCTGAGCTTTCTTCCTTGGCTTACGATAAAAAAATGACGGCTAGTCCTAGAAATTTGTATCTATAAAAGCTGGCTTGGTTGGAGAAAAGCTACAAATAAACTAAGGCAGTGGTTCTCAACCTATGGGTCGCGACCCCATTTGGGGTCGAAAGACCGTTTCGCGGGGGTCGCCGGACACAGCGGTCTGCCATTTTGTGTTTTTTTTTAGTTTTTTTGATTTTTAAATTTTTTTTAAAATTTTTTTTTGGCGTGCGCGTGCCGCGCATGCGCAGATTGGCCTGTCGTGCGTGTGCCACGCATGCGCGGATCCGCCCGTCGCAGTCCGCCATTTTGTTTGGGTTTTTTTGAATTTTTTTTGATTTTTTAAAATTTTTTTTTACTTTTTTCCGGCGTGCGCGCGCCGCGCATGCGCAGATCGGCCCATCACATGCGCACACCACGCATGCGTGGATCGGCCCATCATGTGCACGCACCGCGCATGCGCGGATCCGCCCGTCGCAGTCCGCCATTTTGTTTTTTTATTATTTTATTATTATTATTTTTTCAGCGCGTGCGCCCTGCGCATACACGGATCGGCCCGTCACGCACGCGCACGCATGCGCGCCCGGGTTGGGGTCGCGGCGCGCATGGGCAGGGCAAGTGGGGTCTCAACCTGAAAAAGGTTGAGAACCACTGAACTAAGGGATGGTGTTTGTAGTCTCAACCTGAAAAAGGTTGAGAACCACTGAACTAAGGGATGGTGTTTGTAGTCTCAACCTGAAAAAGGTTGAGAACCACTGAACTAAGGGATGGTGTTTGTAGTCTCAACCTGAAAAAGGTTGAGAACCACTGAACTAAGGGATGGTGTTTGTAGCAATCCAGCCACAGATCCAATTTTGCCAGGCAACAAGGTCATTCCCCTCTCATTTTCTAGGAGGTGAAGACACTCTGTTCATCCACAACGTAATTCTCTTCTGCACATAATTCCCGTCGAAACGGAGCTGCTTAGAACAGCTTACAAGATGGCGTCTGTTCAACGGCAGATATACAGGTCAAGCTGGGAACTTTCACAGGAGTGGTGGTGCCGTTAAAATTCTGGTAGGGATGTGAAGCTGCAGAAAAAAAAGAGCAGAGTTGCTTCTTGTAATGGATACTTCTGGCTCCTAATCTGGAGAAATACAAACTTGGAGGTCCATTTGGTAACCAAATAACAGAATAACACAGTTGGAAGGGACCTTGGAGGTCTTCTAGTCCACCCCCTGCTCCAGCAGGAGATCCTATTCCAGAGGTAGGCAACCTTGGTTCTTTTATGGCTCGTGGACTTCAACTCCCAGAATTCCTGAGCCAGCCATGCTGAGGGGAAAGGGAGAAATTTCCAAGCTGAGCCATGCTGGCTCAGGAATTCTGGGAGTTGAAGTCCACGAGTCATGAGGGGGCCATAGTTCCCCCGTGCTGGCTCAGGAATTCTGGGGGTTGAGGTCCACAAGTCATAAAAGAGCCAAGGTTGAGGACCCCTGACATAGGGCAGGGGTGGGGAACCTTGGTTCTTTTATGACTGGTGGACTTCAACTCCCAGAATTCCTGAGCCAGCCATGCTGAGAGGAAAGGGAGAAGTTTCCAAGCTGAGCCATGCTGGCTCAGGGATTCTGGGAGTTGAAGTCCATGAGTCATAAAAGAGCCAAGGTTGCCTACCCCTGTCCTATACCATGTCAAACAAATGGTTGTCCAATCCCTGGGTCACTGCAACCATCATAAATACATGGCGGTTGCCAAGCGTTTGAATTTTGATCACGTGACCTTCAAGATGCTGCCATAGTTGTAAGTGTGAAAAACAGTCATAAGTCACTTTTTTCAGTGCTGTTCTAACTTCCAACACTCACTGAATGAATGGTTGTAAGTTGATGATTTCTTGTAAAGCTTTTTATGGCACCTACCGGTACTACTTCTCCAAGCATTTGCTCCTCTCTCTCTTTGCCCTTCCATATTTGTGGTTTGGACAGTTTATATTATTATGCAAAAGTAAAAAGTTGAAGTTTGATACTACTCTCTTATTCTACTGCACCAAAGGGAGTTGGAAGTCAATGCCTTTTCTTTCTTTCCCCTCTTCTCCCTACACTTTTCCCTTCTCTTCTCCCTCCCCTATTTTCCTACTGTTTTCTTTTGTGTTTTTATATTTTATATTATTAAGGTGACCAACCGTCCTTCTTTAGGGAGGACAGTCCTCCTTTTGTGAGTTCTGTCCTCCCTCAAAAAGTGTCCTCCTACATGTCCTCCTTTTCGATATTTGAAGACTAATCTGCAGGGCTTTTTTTTCTCATAGAACGCTCAGAACAGTGTTCTGGCACCTTTTTTGATGTTTTTTTTTTAACTTTCTGCATGAGCTGTGCTACTCCCCCTATTGGCTTTCGAAAGCCAATGGGAATTGCTGCTGAGCGTGCCAAAACACGCGGCCGGCAAACTTTGCACATGTAAGTTGTCTGCAGCGAAGGCGAATTGGCAGGAACTTTGCACCCCTTCCTGCTACCCAACTACACCATCTCCTAGTTAGTCCCGAAGATACCTGGAGCAGACTGGAGCGGCGATGCCATGGTAACTTTCTCTTGATCTTCGGCCCTGTTAGGGTAATAATGGCTGCGGGTGCAAGAGGCAGGGGCAGCAGGGCTGCTGCAGGCAGCGGTGTGAGGGGCAGCGGTGGCCGGATGCCCCCCTGTGCTGTGGGAGCCGCGGGGCCTGCTCTACACGGGGCTGTGCAGGGTGGGCAGTGGTGTTGGTGGGGCAGCTGCAGGCGGGGTGTGTTGATGGCAGGCTGCCTCCTGGGGCCAGATCAGGTGCAGCTGGTGCTTTGGGAGCCATGGGGCCCGTTCTACACGGCAGGGTAGCAGTGCTGGTGGGGCGGCTGCGGGCGGGGGCACGGCATGTAAACATAAGTACAATATAAAATGTTATTGTTACAAATGTTTTTTATTATGCATTTATCATTTAGCACCAGGTTCGCCTGGTGCGCCAGTTGCGGCCCTATTTGGACCGGGAGTCACTCCTCACAGTCACCCATGTCCTTGTCACCTCGAGATTCGACTACTGTAATGCTCTCTACATGGGGCAACCTCTGAAGAATGTCTGGAGACTGCAAGTAGTCCAGAATGCGGCCGCGCGAGCCGTCTTGGGTCTCCCAAGACATGCTCATATCACTCCAGCCCTCCGTGAGCTGCACTGGCTACCAATTGGTCTCCGAACACAATTCAAAGTGTTGGTTATGACCTATAAAGCCCTTCATGGCAATGGACCAGGATACTTGCGGGACCGTCTTCTGCCTCATGAATCCCAGCGACCGGTTAGGGCACATAGGGTTGGCCTCCTACGGGTCCCGTCTGTTAGACAAGTCGTTTGGCGGGGCCTAGGGCAAGGGCCTTCTCTGTTGCTGCCCCAGCCCTCTGAAACCAGCTTCCCTCAGAGGTTCGTACTGCTCCCTCCCTCCTAGCTTTCCGAAAACTTTTAAAAACACATCTATGCAGACAGGTTTGGGGCATGTGAGCTGCGCTCTGCCCCTGGGCCTCTGATTGTGACTGTGTGTTGTATGAATGAAATTGATTGCCTGGTTTTTACATTGTGAATTGTAGTTTTAAATTGATTTGTGTTATACTTGTATTTTTGTTGTGAGCCGCCCTGAGTCTTGGGAGAAGGGCGGCATATAAGTTTAATAAAATCAAAATCAAAATCAAATCAAATTATAGTGTATTCTGTATTATTGTTGCAATGAATAAAATGTTTCTTTTATTTACGATATTTTTTTTCTTCAATTTATTTGTGTCCTCCTTTTCATTGTAAAAAAGTTGGTCACCTTAATATTATAAACTAATTAAAAAGAAAGAAAGAAAAAAGCCTGCTTCTGTCTGGGGAAAGAGGTGAGCCATTCCTGAATTAAGGAGACAAGCAATAACTTGAATTGGCTGCAAATGTTTTCTCTTGGAAAGAAGTGAACCACCCTTAAGCCTATGATGCAATTGTCAGGATTGTTCATGCAATCGTTAAAAAAAATGAATAAAAAGCAGACGTGCACAGAGTCACAGAGGCGTTTTTGCATTCATTCAGGCTCTGTGCACACACACACGCACAGAAACACACCCACAACCACACCCACAAACCCCCAAATTAACTCACCCCTCCGGCCCAGAGAGTGAGTCACGTTTGTCTTTCCTTTCGAAAGAGGCGATAAAGGAAGCGAAGAGAAGGAAATTATTTTTGAAATTGCAAAGCAGAAACAAAAGGAGCAAAAGGCAGGGAACAAATTGCAAATAAACGCTTAGGTTTGTTTGCAACCTGCTTTCCAGTGAGGTCGGCTGGCTTGTCACCTAGTTCTCTAGTTTTACAGGTAGTCCTTGACTTACGACCTCACCTGAGCACAACATTTCTGTTGCTAAGAGAAACAAGTGAATTTTGCACCTATTTTATGGCATTCTTGCCACCGTCATTAAATGAATCGTGGCGATTGTTAAGTTAGTAACACGGTTGTTAAGGGAATCAGGCTTCCCCCACTGACTTTGCTTGTCGGAAGGCCATAAAGGACGATCACCAGGTCCCAGGATAGTGCAACCGTCATAAATAGAGGCCCGTTGCTAAGCGTCCAATTTTTGATCACCTGACAGGATGCTGCAAAGATCGAAGGCTTGAAAAGTGATCATAAGTCACTATTTTCGGAGCCGTTGTAACTTTGAATGATCACCAAGTGTTGTAAGTTAAGGTCTGTCTGTATTTGTTCTTTTTTCTTTTATTGTATTTTTACAAAACCTCAGGAAAAATAGAACCTCAGCCGACTTTTCTGGATATGCCATGACAGGAACTAACTCCTAAGGCAGGGATAGGCAACCTTGGCTCTTTCATGACTCGTGGACTTCAACTCCCAGAATTCCTGAGCCAGCCATGCTGAGGGGAAAGGGAGAGGTTTCCATGCTGAGCCATACTGGCTCAGGAATTCTGGGAGTTGAAGTCCACGAGTCAGAAAGCGGCCTAGGCCTAGGCCAGAAGTAGGCAACCTTGGCTCTTTTATGACTTGTGGACTTCAACTCCCAGAATTCCTGAGCCAGCCATGCTGAGGGGAAAGGGGGAGGTTTTCAAGCTGAGCCATGCTGGCTGAGGAATTCTGGGAGTTGAAGTCCACGAGTCATAAAAGAGCCAAGGTTGCCTACCCCTACCCTAAGGTATGAATGAACTGGTGGTTTAATCAATTCAGGCACCTGTTCTCCTATCAATTTTCATTCCAATGGATCATCCAGGCTTTCTTTTGAAATTGCCTTTGAAGAAAAAAAAAAGAGTTTTCAAGACATCATCCTGATATGTGGTGTGTTTGCTCTTCGTTGTGAGAGGGTAAAGGTGTGGAAATGTCCTAACTTTCAATATGCAATCCATCACCTCCCAATCCTCACCTTTTAAATCCCAAAGGAAAAATCCCCAAGGATGTAGTAGTCCTAGGGATCAATCATTGTTGGCCTTGAGGGTGGTGGGATGGTTTTTGAAGGCCATCTGCTGGGAGGATTGTGGACTTCCTGGCTGGCCACTGGGAGAAGAGGCTGCTGGTCAAGTTAGATAATCTAGATAAGCTTTATTGTCATTTTTTTTTCCTGTGGGCATACTGGCACAGTTAAAAATGAAATTCTGTTGCCTGCTCTTAGAGGTGTACACATACACAACACTCATATAAACATGCTATATACAACATGTATCTACCTATACCCCTACATATAAATACATATAAATATTAATCAGTCCATTTTGAATACATAGTGGAAGGAGGAAACTTTAGAGTTCACAAGGTTGATACTGTATGGAACAAAACTGTGACTGAATCTGGATGTTCTACTTCGGATACCATGGAGCCTCCTCCCAGAAGGTAACAAGGAAAACAAGTTGTGAAGAGGATGTGTAGTGTCCCAGACAATCTTTTGGACCCTGCTCAAGCAACACTTATATCCTATGTCCTGGATGGAAGGGAGGGAACAGCCAATAATCTTTTCTGCAATCCTCACCACTCTCTGCATCGCCTTCCTGTCTGAAGCAGTGATGCTTCCAAACCAGACTGTAATACAGTATGATAGGATGCTCTCAATCATCTCTCTATAGAAAGTGGTAAGGACAGGGGAAGGAAAATGTTCTTTTGTCATGTGACACAGAAAATGCAGGCGCTGCTGTGCCCGCTTCACAAGTGTTTCACTGTTGAGCGACCAAACCAGCCTATTCGTTAGCTGCACACCCAGAAATTTGCTGCTGCTAACCATCTCCACAGGTAAATCATTAATAGACGGAGGAGTGCCTTTTCTGAAATCAACAATGATCTCTTTAGTTTTCCAACCTTTAAAACTAGGCTGTTTTTTAAAAAAATCTAGTTGTGCAGGAGATTGCTAATATTCTGAGTCTATCCACTTTGCTGCTGGTCAGAAGTGTTCTTGGTTGGGAGGAGGCAAAATGTTGTGTAAAATTTGAAATAAAAGTGTAGTTTGGACTCAATAAAACAGCTAAGACCTTTGGTGAGACCACTCCCTTTTCAGAGTTCATTTATTGATATGTAGCTGTCCATCTCACATATGTGACTCTGGGTGGCTTACAAGAAAATAGAGTTATAGTTGTAAGAATTTCTTGGAGAAAAAGGGCAAATGAGATCAACATTTTTCAGAGTGAATCACTCTCGCTTATGATCCCTCTACAGCACATTGCTGGAAATAAATCACGCCAATGTTGACATTCATGGAATGCCGGGACCATTTCAGTCTAATTCGAAGCAGGAATATTTTATTTTTGCTGCAATTGTGCCAGGAAGCTAAGCTGGGCCAGGAACGAGGTCTGTTGGGGACTCGGCAGCATCCGGAGACTCATCGTTCTACACTCCTGATCTAGTCCCAAAGTTGCTTTTTCAAAAGGCAACTGGACTTTCTTTTTCCTTGAAGAAGTTTTGCTTCTCATCCAAGAAGCTGGCTCAGTTCTCTCCGAGTCTTCGGAGAGGAGCGGCATACAAATCCGAATAAATGAGAAATGATGTAGGCTAGTCTTTCATAACTGAGTGGCAGTTGGACATTTGCAATCAATAAGGGAAAGGCATGTATGGGGTCCACCAAGTAAATCTATTGTGAAGCTGGGGGAAAAAAAAAACTAATAACCTTTGCTTAGCAACCATTCAAAGTAAGAATGGCACCGAAAAAATAGTCACTTACGACTGGTCGTCGCACTTAAAACTGTTGCAGCATCTTCCAACTCAACAAATCTGCAGATGACACGAAGCTGGCAGGAATAGCCAACACGCCAGAAGACGAGCTCAAGATCCAAAAAGATCTTGAACAATGGGCCCTATCCAACAAAATGAGTTTCAATGTGGAGAAAAATAAAGTTTTACATTTAGGCAGGACAAACCAAAGGTATAAGTACAAATTAAGCGAAGCCTGGCTCAAAAACAGTAACTGTGAGAGGGACCTTGGAGTCCTAGTGGACGATCACTTAAACATGAGCCCGCGGTGTGCGGCAGCAGCCAAAAAGCGAATACAATCCTTGGTTGCATAAACAGAGGCATAGAATCAAAATCAAGTGAGGTATACATACCACTTTATAAATCCTTGGTAAGACCACACTGGAATACTGCATCCAGGTTTGGTCACCACAATAAAAAAAAGTCGAGACTTTGGAAAAAGTGCAAAGAAGAGCAACTAAGACGATTAAGGGCCTGGAGACCAAAACATATGAAGAACAGTTGCAGGAATTGGCTATGGCCAATCTAGTGAAGAGAAGGACTAGGGGTGACATAATAGCAGTATTACAATATTTGAGGGGCTGCCACAAAGAAGAGGGAGTCAACTTATTTTCCAAAGCACCCAAAGGCAAGACAAGAAACAATGAATGGAAATTAATCAAGGAGAGAAGCAACCTAGAACTAAGGAGAAACTTCCTAACAGTGAGGACAGTCAACCAGTGGAACAGCTTGCGTTCAGAAGGTGTAGGTCAGCAGTTTTCAACCTATGGGTCGCGACCCCACTTGGGGTCGAACGACCGTTTTGCGGGGGTCGCCGGACACCGCGGTCTGCCATTTTTTTTGTTTTTTTTTGTTTTTTTCATTGCGCGCACGCCGCGCATGCGCGGTTTGGGCCGTCGTGCACGCGCCGCGCATGCGTGAATAGGCCCATCGCGGTCCGCCATTTTGGTTTTTTGGGGTTTCGCGCGTGCCGCGCATGCGCAGATCAACCCGTCGTGGTCCGCAATTTGTTTTTTTTGTTTTTCTTTGCACATGCATAGATCGGCCTGATGCACGCGTGTGCGTGCGCACGTGCGCCGGGGTCGCACCGCGCATGGGCAGGGCAAGTGGTGTCTCAACCTGAAAAAGGTTGAGAACCATTGGTGTAGGTGCTTCATCATTGGAGGTTTTCAAGAAGAGACTCAGCATCCTGCAGTCAAAAGATTTCCATTTGCAGGTGTCCCAGCCAGCTTTCACCCAACAAAGTCAATGAGGATGTATTTAATAACCACATGATTTAACTATAGTGATTTGCTTAATGAATGTGGCAAAAATGGTAGTAAGACCTGGTGTGACTCCTTTAACAACTGTCTTGCTTACCAATAGAGATTCTGTTCAAGGTCTCTTCAGCCTTGAAAGACGGCGTTTAAGGGGTGACTTGATCGAAGTGTATAAAATCATGCATGGGATAGAAAAGGTGGATAGAGAAAAATTCTTTTCTCTATCACACAATACCAGGACAAGGGGGCACTCCCTAAAGCTCATAGCTAAGAAAGTGAGGACAAATAAAGGGAAATATTTCTTCACCCAGAGGGTCGTTGATTTATGGAATTCACTTCCTGAAGGGGTCGTGACAGCTGTCAGCCTTGACAGCTTCAAGGCAGGGCTAGATAGATTCATGGATGCCAAGTGTATCGGTGGTTATTAAAACGGATGTCCATGTGCCGCCTCTATGTTGGTTGAGGCAGGCAGGATTCCCTTGAGTACCATTTGTTTGGGGGTCAAGGGAAAGGGAGGGTTTTGCCTTCTCTTTCTGCTCAAGATCCCCATGTACATTTGGTGGGCCACTGTGTGACACAGAATGCTGGACTCAATGGGCTTTGGCCTGATTCAGCATGGCTCTTCTTATGTTCTTATGTTCTTATGTTCCCAATTATGGCTGTAGGTCTGGAATGATCTGTAAATGTTTCTTCTGAATTGGCTTTGCAGACTAGTATTCCAACCTAACTAGACATGTCATTACAAGGCAAAATTACAAAAATGTATTTTTGTCACTTACTTTGGCAGTGTCATGCAGGGGCATTCACCAGAGAAAGTAATTATGCTTGGAAGAGTTAGCACTGCGGTAAAAGGAAACCAGGCCACCAAAGAACATGGTGGCTGGACACCATCAAAGCTGACACCAGCCAGAGCACGGAAAAATTCAAAGAAAGAGAGCAAGATCGGAAGCTGTGGAGAGATCCGGCCCAGAGAATCGCCAAGAATCAGACACGACTGAGTGGATATCAACATCACTATTTCCATTTGAAATTGACCAATTTCCCTGCAATTGGTAAAAACCTGAAGGCAGGGGAGGGTGGAGCAATTACATATAGAATCAAGATCATGTGAAGTGTTAATACCACTTTATAATG